>MIQA02001860.1:0-33248 GCA_001887855.2 Sclerospora graminicola | reverse complement strand
GCCTGATCGGCTTGGGCATAGTAAAACAACAAATCGTTTTCGTCAATCTCATAGCTGGACGCGATCATAACAAAATCATTCGCTTTATTCTGGCTCAATTCTCCAAGTCTCCATTCAGAAAAGCTTTCAAATTAACAATCCATTTTTCTTCG
This sequence comes from Sclerospora graminicola, assembly GCA_001887855.2. NCBI lineage: Eukaryota > Oomycota > Peronosporomycetes > Peronosporales > Peronosporaceae > Sclerospora > Sclerospora graminicola. The sequence goes on along the minus strand of MIQA02001860.1, from coordinate 33,096 downwards.
TCTTGCGCCTTGAGAATTCTTTCAATTGTAGTATTTCTTCTGTTAGACTTTCTCGGGAAAGTGGCCTGCTGGGTGTTGATCTGGCTCGTGACCTCGTCATGATCGAGCCCTGGGCTGCTTCCTGTTTATCTTCCACATGAATCAGCTCGGGCAACCTATTGGTCTCGGCCAATTCCTCCAGCAGTGCTTTATCGGTGATAGTCGATCCAGTCTGATCACGCATGGCCATCGTGGCTAGGTGATCAGCACTCCTATCCAGTCACGTTTCACGTGTAAGAGGTCATGACTTGGCCATCCACGTAGGGTTTTCATAACACGATCATTCAACAACTTCAAACGCGGAGCCTTGCAATCGATCTCCAGTGATCTGCCGAATCACCAGATTTGAATCTCCACAAATGATTACCCTTCCACTCTTTTGCTCTTGCAGGAGATCCAAACCTAGCAGCAGTCCACAGTATTTGGCTTCATTGACTGTGATGCCCGGGGTATCGTCTGAACCAGCAGATATGACAGTCCATTCCGGTAATTCTCACAACAACGCGCTATACGCCCCTACGCCTTTCTTCACGCTCGCTGATTCATCGAAACTTACGACGATCAAATCTTCCTCCGAGCCAACGATCGGTGGGGGTATAATGATTGATTCTCTTGGCTGATTCCGAGGAGCGACCTCTATCAGAGCTTCATCGACTTCTGATCGGGGTAAGATACTGGCTGCTAGCGTACCGAGAATTTCTTCTTCAACCTTCGTGCATTTGATGATCTCCAAGGTCCACTGGGAAACCAGCGCTGTCCATCGCCCCAGTCTTCTGTCTATTCAGTTCGAAGACAATAACCAAGCCAGAGTAGATCGCCTAGACAATACTTTGATCGATCTGGTCACCAGCATATAATAAAAGACCTTCATTATGCGTAATAGTGCCAGCACTTCTTTATCCACTATGCCGTAATTGACCTCGTTCGGTTTTAATGGTCGGTTTTAATGTCCGGCTTGTAAACATCACTGGCCAATATACTCCGTCGTGATCTTGGACTAGTGCGGCTGATATTGCCCATTTACTGGCGTATAGAATCACCACGGGAATCTTTCCGGATCGAAATGCTTCAGTATCGGAGTCGAAATCATCTTCGCCTTCAACATACTGAAAGCTACCATAGCTCGTTCCATATGACCTTCTGACCCTGGCACAGTTCGATCGATCAGCGATCCAGTCTTGAGATTCGATTCGTTGATTTCAGTTTCGCGACTAGTCTCATTCAGTGACTTTCCAACTCGATCACGCTCTCGTAGTCCATGATAATCCACTTCCTTCAACACGTATAATATAGCAGCATATATCGAGAAGTCTTCGATAAACCGGCTATAATAATTCAGGAACCGAGAAAAGCCTGCATAGCCTACCGTGATCGGGGAAAAGGAAGGTTACTGAGAGCATCCAAGCCCTGGGTCGACAAATTTTGGCCAAGGTAGGCGACCTTGGGTTGACCCCAGAAGCGCTTGACTACGCTGATCGATAAATTCCAACGTTCGCAAGTGTCGAGGAGTTGTTAGACCTTATCACATAGCATATCCCATGATGTTGCCGTAACCAAGATGTCATCTATATATGATTGCCTTTCCAAAACTGATCGCCTTTGATCTTGGTCTGGTTCACCTTCCGTAAACACATCATGCAGATCGGTGGCTTCTCGATCGGCACTGATCTGGAAATATCCATAGAGAGCATTGTCAATCAATCTCTGATAGATCTGTGGAGCGTTCTTGAAACCGAAGGGCATCCGGTTCCATTCGAAAAGGCCGAAAGGGGTAACGAAAGCCGAATCTCTCGAGCACGATCATTCATTGAAACCACCAGCCCAACAAGCCGCCTGCAGTTATGAGGAATGCGTCTTTAGGCGGTTTGGAGCAAGTGAGGTGATCAGGCACGATCGGGAACCAGGTTTCATGGCTGAAGTTTTCCGATTATTCAATCAGATGCTTGGTCAGAAACATAGCGCGGCCATGGTCTACCGTCCGCAGGCAAACGGCCAGGCCGAGCGTATGGTACAAATGCTAACCAGAGCTATTAAGATGTATGTCGTGGATTGTGCTCAACTAGATTGGGATGAGTCTGCAGAGAGACTGGTATTTGCGTTAAATTTTTCTTTCGATCGGATCAGGGGAATTACTCCGTTTTACTTGGCGTATGGTTGGGACACCCGATCTACTATCGAATCGGTGATTCCTGTCGGATGTACCCGAGGTTGAGGTCGCGAAGCTCGTCAATGGCGTATGAGACTCTAGCGCCATTATCAACATGCGCGAGAACAAGTGAATGAACGACTGCGGAAGGCGATCCAAGAGAGAGCTGATCGGAATAACGATCAAGCCGATTCGCATAAAATCGAACCAGGATCAAGGGTCTGGCTTTACTTGGATCTTGTGAAAGAAGGATACTCCCGGAAGTTAGCGCATCTGTGGCATGGACCATTCCATGTATCCGAATTGATCGGCGACCGTGCTGCTCGGTTAATTACGGCTGGTACCGATTACGGAATTTTCCCGATCGTCCACTTGTCGAAACTGAAGCTGGTCCGGGAATACCCCGATCGCCCAAAAACCAGGTTGTCATCCGATGATCAGCCAAGGTTTGACTTCGACGAGGCTCTCTTGCCCGAAGACAGTTGGGAAAGAACGTTGGATCAAATTAATTTGAAGTTGAGAAGATTTTGGATACCCGATCAGGCAAGAGGACCCAATTTGGTCGAATCCATCGGATTATTCGGTTCAGTGGAAAGGTTACGACGATCCAGCATGGGTAGATGAACGGGACCTCAACTATGGAGCTTTACTAAGGGAGTTTGAACGTGATCGGGAGAGACGAAACCGTTTGGAGTTATGCAAACTCACGAAGAAGGCAACCAGGAGTCGCAATAGTCTGGGTTGACATATTACGATGGATCAGCCAATGGTTATGGTCAAACAAGTTAAGACCAAGTTGATTGAGCTGGTTCGGAGTCAACGGACATGCATATACATATATTCATGAAAATTACATTTACGCGCATATAAACGATTGGACACACAAGATGAGGATAACGCTGGAATCTGATAATGAAGTTTTGGATATGGAACACAACAGTCATCAGAAAGTTGTCATGATATATTAATGGTTAAAAGAGAATGAAATGGAAACTGGTTATCACGATAACTACAGAACATACTTCACGCGCAGACGGGAGATCTGGAGCGCCGGATGATCCATGGAGCTTAGGCGGTATTAGTTTCGCCTCGGCTCTTGGCGATCGGCAAAGTCCAAAGCATCGCGCAACGTGCCGATCGGAGTCGGGTGTCCATGACCGGGATACCATTCCCCGCCGTCATTCGTAATGTCTCGTGATTCCACCCGGTGAATAGGAAGATGCAGTACGGCGGGGAACAGGAAGACGTCCAAGTTGCACTCACCGATCTGGATCCCATCCACCACAAAGTCACAGATCGCGGCTCAAGCAGCGTCAGCTTTGCTGCGTCGGCGCTTGCGAGCATGGGAGTAATGCTCGAGCCAAGCGTCCTTATGCATAGCCGGAGTGATCGGGAAGTGGTAAGTCGCCTCCCAGAGCGCTTGACCATGGTCCTGTCAATACGCGATCAGGCGTCCCTTTAGAGCTCTAAACCAGGGGAGATCAGGAAAGTCCAATCCGGGCATAGGCCTCGCGAGAACCTCCCAAGGTTTTAAGGTGATCAAGAGCTTGATGACCTGTGGTTTCAGCAGATGAGGCTGCCAGTTGTCTTTCTCTGGCGTCGACGACCTGACCGGGAAGATCCACCTTGGCGGACGATACCAGCAGCAAGGAACGTTTTCCCTCTCTATCAAGAGAGCCAGAGATGTAAGGTCCCACAGCTGATGAGCACCAAAGGGCTGTCGGGTCCCCATCAGGGCCTTCGACGGTCTCCCTTGCATTACGACATACAGATCTATGAACTTCTTCTTCGGATCATAGCTGTAATCGTCCCAATTAAGCGGTGATTTATCCGCTGGGATGAAGACGCCAATGAAGCCAGCCGGTCTAGCAGTCGGTGTCGTATCGTCGGCCGGAGGATCACCAGAAGCAGCCAGAACCGGTCGCTTGTCTTCCAATTCGGCCTCTCCATCGCCGTCCGAGTCAAGCAAAGCGATGACCTGAGTCAGCGAGGCTGATCCCGACGAGGTCGTCACCGAAGCTCGACGATTAGCGCTGCGTGACTTGGCCAGAGCAGTTCGCGTTCACTCGTCCAAATCTGTCGACTCGTCGTCAGATTCAGCGATGAAGCGAGAGCGTTTAGCTGGAACCGTATTCCTCTTCGAATGGCTTGCCCGTTTGCGCTTCGCCGAACCCAAGATCGACGAAACCGGTCTCGAAGCTTGTGGCGGGCTAGACGGTGTGGGCTCAGGAGCCGCCGCTTCGCTGATCACTGGCTGACTAGCATCCACGTTGATCGGCGGGGAAGAAGCGATTGAGAATGCGGGCGACGGCGGGCCGGACCCAAGAGACTTCTGAGATTGTGTGCCGGCCGGAACAAGAGAGCTGACCAGCTCGGGGAACCCGGAATCCTTTTACTTTAAATTTAGTAATCGTTCGTTTAGCTCCTTTTTTACCCAACTCAACTGTGGTTTGGGACTTAGTTAGTAAAATGTGTATTTAAAAAGTGATGGAAAACATGTAATTTTTATGCTTACAAATGCATTTTATCCAATCACTCACTGCCATGACTGCAGTATTTCATTGTCTGATGGGCGATTTTCTTCAAGTCGTCATGGCGTTGGGTCCAAGCGCGCTCATCAAGCTCCAGGGTTTCAAGCCTAACCCGAGCAAGATTAAGCTCGTGCCGGTGATCGTCAGCTTCCTTCTGACCTTCACACAACCGTTTCTGGATACTGGCACGGCCAATGTGCGAATCGGAAAGTTGCTTCACCAAGAGTTGGACCTGCTCGTCCGTATGGCGCATCTCGATCTCCAAACGCTCCACTTTCTCGGCGGTGCGAATGTTGTTCCGGAGTAACTGGTCATGGTCGCGATGGTGGTCATCGAGCAGTTGCAAGTAACCCACCATCTCGACCATCGAATGCTTCATAGCCTCGATGCGCTCATCTGAAAACAAGGATAGACAAGGTTATGTACAGCTCATCTGAAAACAAGGATAGAAAAGGTTATGGAGGAAGCCGATGAGTTGGGCATACCTTGATCACGAACGGTGATAGACAACGAGCGAATCATCGACTGCAGGGAAGCAACAGTATCGGAAGGTTTCGTCGAGACGCGCAAGGCAGCAAGATCAGCGGATAATTGTTCTCGCTCGACTAATAAGCCTTGGACGCGGTTCGTGATATTCAGCAAATCATGGTCAAGCCTGTCGTGATCCATTCGTAAGGCCGATAGTTGGTGTGCCGGGTCGGCAGAATAGCACTCCAGACGATCTATGATGACCCGACGATCAAACAACTCGGCACGAAGCGCCCGGTTAGCCTCGCATAGGGAAATCGTGAACGAGGCGGAGTACCGAAGATTGTTGCTTTGCCTAAATTTTCTGGCCAGCCAGACACAGGGGCGGATTAATTTATGCGGAGACTTCAATCTAGTGACCGTACAAATCACTGGGGAGATAGACGTCAAGGCTCCCCGACTAAGGCTGTTGAATGGTCGGTTCATGTCAGTCCTGAGAAAATGGCCAGAGCATGAAGTGCTACATGTTAAAAGAGAATGGAACAACAGCGCAGACCATCGGGCCACGTTGGCCATGCGAGATCAGGTCGGCCTCATAGTTTCGGATCCAGTTATGTTAGATGAGCTGGCGGAAATTAACAGGCTGCCAGAAATAATCGGATCAGCCCAGTGCGGAATTCACCTACTCAAATCCAACCAGTCTGGAGAAGGAGGGTTTGATGGCCAGGCTTGTGAAACAGATACTCAGACCTGTATGGGCCAGGAGCCGCCCTATGGCGACAGGAGGTTCCTCTAGAGAAACCTTTCAGCTGATCTGGCATTAACCAGCCCCGGTTATTAGCCGATACAGAAGGGTTGGACAAACGAAGGGTGGAATTAGAGATAAAAGAAGCATTGACGGACATATTAAATTGGGTAACAGAAGGAAAAATGATTAAACGAGCCAAGTCGCTCTTCACTGTTGACGGTTATACTTGTCGCGGAGCCAGAACACTTGAAATCCAGGATGATCAGAGGGCTGGTTACGGTATTGATTGCGCCAAGGATCCTGCCGGTCGATATCTTCCAAAGACTCACAAAAGGGAGGTATTCCGGTCCGGTGCACCTAAGCCAGTATACCATATCCCGCCCTCTGTCGATTATCCCCTCTTCTCAATTTTTCGGGTTGCCAGGTGGAGTTTAAAAGGGGAGAGGAACAGGTCCAGGTCACAGGCACGGTACCTGATAACCTCCAAGACAAGTGTACACAAATGAACCCACGCCTCTGTAGCCCGACTGTGCCGATGTTTTTGGGCGACGAAATAAGTTCTGAGGGGTGGATTGTTTCGCCAGACATCTGCCGAAATGAACAAAAAAGGGTGGATTTCCAAATGGCCTGGGCAGCAACGAACTCCAGACAAAATGGACGAGGAGGAAGAAGAAGAGGAGGAGGAAGAAGAGGAAGAGGAGGAGGATGAAGAGGAGGAACTGGAGGAGGAGGTTGAGGACGACATCCCGGATCCGTGGTTGCCTCTAAACCTGGAAGAACTCAAAAACCCTCCCCCAAGGTTCAATCCAAACCTCAGCTATCAGAAACCCGTTCAGGAACTCGGGCCGTTCGATCGGCAGCCGAGTCCAAGTTCCGGCGGAGACTGAGATGCTGGATATGGGGGTTCCACCTAACCCGTGGTTCACTAGCTTCCGAGAGAACGGGTTTCTGATGGGGCTTGTAGCCGGGGTTTGGATTGAACCTTGGGAGAGGGTTTTTGAGTTCTTCCAGGTTGAGAGGCAACAACGGATCCGGGATGTCGTCCTCAACCTCCTCCTCCAGTTCCTCCTCTTCCTCTTCATCATCCTCCTCTTCCTCTTCTTCCTCCTCCTCTTCTTCTCCCTCTTCGTCCATTTTGTCTTCCGTCTCGGTCGTCATCATGGCCTTTGGTGGGCTGTTAACCATCTTGGAATCAGAAGTGTCCTTGAGAGTCAAAGAGAGGCTAGCGCTGGCGGGCAGAGACGGATGAGTAGGTTCGTACTCCCAGAGCCAAAGCCAGCCGGCGTTGGGGTCTGCAAATCAATGACCTGATCTGGCGTTGGGTAAGAGTCAGTTCGGCGACTGGAATTTAAGAGGTGACGTTTGGTATCCGTGCGAGAGCTGGACAATGCAGCACACACTTGCTGGTCGAGATAGTCTTCGGCTTTGTCATCATTGTATTTAAAATCACTGGAAGGCATATCAGGACCAGCTTCTGATCCGGATGGCGGGACATCTTTTGAATCCGGTTGCACATGAAGAGTGAGTAGGGGTACTGCAGCTGTCTTCACTGGGGGCGAGTACGAATCTCTGTCCGAGTCGTGGTCCAGATCACTGCCCGAATTGTCCAACTAACACTGGGCCACAAGAGAAGGCTCCCCCCCCCTCTTCCTCCGTATGAGGCTGGCCAAGGACGGATAAGGAACTAGCCGGACGCTTAACCGTTTTCCGTCCTGTCAGACCGGTTGACAGAGACGTTTGTGGCGAAGAGACTTTTCTTCATATTAAAGACGTCCAAAATGGCCTCTCGCACACGCGAAGAAGCCTGCACGACAGGGGCAGTCTCGATTCGGGTCTCTTCGAGTCGGTCATCCTTATCCAGCAAGGTGGTGTAGGCATGGTCGGCCCGGGCCAGTTCGTCACAAGCATCATGATAGTGTACTCGAACCTGAGTCTCTGCTGTTTGAAGGAGGCCTCCTGCAGCTGCAGCTCAAAGAGAAGAAATATGGCGGGGGCCTGAGCATGGGATTCTTGCAGGTGATCCCTGTCATCCTGCATGACGTCTAGTTCTGTAGACACTTGGCGGTACCAGTTACGAAGGTGCAACGGTTCCTGAGACTTCTGTGAGGCTTCTGCAGATCGTTCTTTTAGCTGTTCCAGTTGTTGGACTGTAAAACAACACGTTCACACAGACTGTTAACAATGGGATAACGATACAGAAGTTGGCGAACCACTTACGCTGAAGTTTCGGACGGTGCACTAATTCTTGGTTGGCGACCCAAAGAGGCTCGACGACGTCCGCCGACATATGAAGGCGATCTTGCTCCCTTGTCAGGCTGGCGACCTGGTCCTCGAGATCAGTCACCTGACGTCGAAGATCACTTGGTTCAAAACATGAACTTCGGGCGGTGGCATGGTCAGCTCGTCGGTTGGCCGAAGCGAGGGCTTCGACCAAGCCCGCCTGAATATGCTCCAGGCTGTCCACTTGAGCAGTCAGTACCTCATCCCGATTTCCTAGTTCTGCCACTTCGGAGGAGGGATCTGATGATGCAGCGGCCTTATGCAGTGCATCAATGAGCTGGCCTACAACGACTCGAAGACGGGCTACTTCATTCTTGTCCTCCTGGCGGCCACTACTTAGCTCGGAAATTCGAGGTCAGTACGATCCAGCATCGCACAGAGAAGTGTACAGCGGTGCGTTAGAATTGCGGGGTCGGGCTGAAGATCGGCTTGAAGGGAGGAAACAGTATCCGTCAAATTTTCGCTGTCACCGCAGACCTGACCGTAAATGCAGAGCGCCGTATCGATATCAGCCGGAGACAACACTAGGTCAGGGATACGTGAAGAAGCCGGCGCACCCGCGAGTTCATCCCCGCTGGATGGAGACTCATCGTCAACCAGGGTGACCCGACAGATCTTCATCGAGTTGCAGAACTGGGAATATATCGAGAGATGGTCAGAAAACGGGCAGATGAGACCTCAGGCTAGCTTGTAAACCAGCTCAATGAAGGCCGTCAGAAAAGTTGGGCAAGGGACTTACCGATTCGGGGAATTGGTGGGAGGAAGTAAATAGAACTGTGCCGGGTGAAGTCGTGCCCCAACCGTTGTGCGTCTGCGATAAGACTCAGGGGCGCTGTGGTGAAGCTACTTTGGAAAGAATTAACGGCCGGGTGTGAAATACACCTGGCCAAGGCTGCCTTTTAAATGGTTTAAATTGCTGGTCAGGAGTGCGGGCGCTGGAGGACCGCTGCCGGAGGTGTTCGGAAGCACTCACAAGCGACAGGTCAGTGCAAGGCATGGAATCAGGCTAGATGAAGGTGACCCAGAGGCTCGAAACCAGGTCAACCAGAAGTTGGACGACCGGACTAGGTGGAGCTGGATGACCGTCGATGGTTGTTATAGGTGGCCAAGGGGCGGATTGGCTAAGAAATGGACGTATGAAGGGCCCTGGGGGAAGGCTATGCCCCTGTAGAAGCCAGATGGGACGCCGAAGGTGGATGCTTGGCCGCGAAGACGGAATCAGAGTCGGAGGCCAAGTCTTGTCCAGGTCGAGGTGGATGGCTATCTAGGTCGGTCAAGCTATTTGGTGTGCGATACACAAAAGCTATCCAGGTTGAGCCAGCCGCGGTATTTCAGGTAAGGTATATAACTATACAGCCAGGCTATTTTGGGTAGGGTACACAAAAGGTTATATTGGATATTGGGATAAAAATCAGTATGCGTTTCACTTTCTAAGACGCAAGTCATCATTGGTTCACAGTAGAGGGCTAACAAGGTCCCCTCTAGCTGCTATTGGTTTACCCGGAAAAGGTTAAAAGGAACCCACCGGAAGTCCTCTGACCGGGAGTCGTCGTGAAGCCTATACTCAACTCAAGTCGCCCGTGTTTGGAACACAATTTTTTTTTATTGGAAAGTGTGGTGAAGTTTTGGCTTGCTGTGGAAGATTGTAGAGTATTATTTGGATTCCCTACGCATAAGATTGGAGTAACCCCATTATTATCGTTGGTTAAGCTGGTCGATCGATTATTCTCGGTCCAGCCTTTGCGGTATACAAATTGCAAGTATAACGTCATCCTGCTTCCCGGTGGAGATTTCCGCCCAGGAGCAACCCTAGTCCTAACCCTCTTCCACCTATTTTACCGACTTTTAACTTTTCGCCCTAGAGTCCACCAAGAGAGCGTAACTGCCAGTCCTGACGGGGACACAAGGTGAGCTTTACAAACATGGATCATCCAAATCGTCACAGCCAAGGTGATGGAAGGGACCGATCCAGCCGGCTAGATGCTGGCTTGGACCAAGACCTGGATGAATAGAGTACCCCCTCCGAAAGTCAGTCATCTGGGCCCCCCCGTGGGTGTTCGCATCTCAGAAGCAATTTCTGAGAGCGACTTCACCACAGTATCACGGCTTGGACTTGAGTTATCGCGCTGCACCATATATGCTGACGGTGCTGCTCTGCTTCATTTTATCCTTCCCAATGAATGACTTGATTCAGCAGTCGCCTGAGACCCGCAATTATGATGAAACATAACGCTCACCAAATGCGTTTTAGATGACGTTTTCCTTCCTCAAAACTCGTTCCCTGTCTTGCCTTCAAGTGGACCAGCATGATTTGGGATGAGGCCGGTGCCCCTCCCTTGTCGCTATCGCGCCTTGAAACTTCTCGACGTCTTCAATCGGGACATATCGTCCTTCCCACTTGAACAGCAAAAGACTCCTCACCGCGGCTGCCCGTCTACAATCCCACACAATGTGCGTTACCCCTTTCCCCGGACGTCAACACTCTACTCCGAGTGGACACCCTGTTCATAATGTGCGTAGTAGACGTTAGCTGATCGTTACAGGTTTAGAGGATATTACTTGAAGTACGTTCTTTTGTTATTTCCTCTCTTTGACTGACCTGATCGATTGAAGCTTCTCGATCGGTTCATTTTGATACAAAAAGTTAAGCATCACCCATACGTGAAGAGCTTCCGCCGGTACACACCCCTCGTCCCTACTTCCGACTTGATCGGTAAACTCATCGGAATCAAGAGTAGACCCATCCAGTGTTGTACAGTGACGCATCGATCTGAATTTGTCAAAACTTCAATCTTGTCGTCTCGTGAGTGTTACCCACTTAAACCAATGGGTACACAAGTTGAGAAGAAAGAATATTTGGATTAAGTGGTCTATCACGATCCAATGGAGAGTGTGACGATTTGCTCAATTGGCAACATGCTGATCGGTCCAATCTGGTCATAGAGCTTGTTAGTTGCTGATTGACCATTTTTGATCTGCTTGATGTGACTTCAGTCGCCCTCAACGGTGTGTGTCCCAGCCACTTATTGAAGATTATAGCTGATTCGGTGAACACGAAGCTGTTTTCGATTTTGATGATGTTTTCGGGTAAAAGTTGTACTTAGGTACAACACTGAACTAAAAAAATTACGTGCCTTCTCACTACCAGAAAAGTGTTAAAGCGATGTATTTTATTATACGTGTAACGCAGCGAAGTTTTTTATCTCCCAAAACAACTGACCTTCAACGGTGGAATGGATGGGCGCGAAAGCTGAATGGTCCTTAACTTTTCGCTCAGTTCATCTTCGTCAACACTATTCATCTCTAGATTCGAGCCTGTATCCAGCGCTGGCATTGAAACCTGTTTCTCCTTGCTCGGATCTGGGTATAACGACATTGGTGCAGCTGGCAGTTTGGTTGACACTGCAGGACTGAAGGATGATGTGTGCTTAGCGCCATCAGCTGCGAACGTTGGTGCCAACTGCGAGTTAGTACGGACGCTATTCGATGGAAGGAGGTTGAGGGCGTCCTGCTCTGCTTCCTTCTCCATCATGGTCTTAAAAAGTAGTTCGGCTCGCGCGTCAACGACGCCGCGGTCGACCTCTTCTGAAATTGTAAAATTCGTGGCCTCGGCATTCTGGGCATAAAAGCGATGCATAACCTGCCGCACCATTTCAAGTTCGCTGTTTAGCATGGTGTCTCGCTCGCTTTCATACTTGGCGAACACGCGATAGAGATCAAACGTCACGGCTTGGAGTGCTGTCCGAGTTTCCTGTAGCTTTATTTCGTTACGCTCCAATCGCAGCGGAGATATTTTACAGTCTTGTCGATTCTTCATGTTGCTGACTTTCAACTCATACCGGTTGAATGCAAACTTGACAAGTTTTCGGTGGGAAATTTGTGAGTGCACCAATTTCATGGCGTTAATGTGAATATCCAGAAAGCGCAAAGCTCCTGATAGAACAGCATCCTGTCAAAATAATGCAGTCAGCTACGACTGAGATGAGTATTTTACAGTTTTTCTTCCAGTACATACAGCATTGAAGCAGTGGTTTTTGGCCTCCTTTGTCTCATTGATACTGCACATAGCATGACGAAACTTCTCAGCGTCAGCTCCTTTGCCGACGGCATCCACACTCACAATGCACCACACGTCAGCTCCAAGACTCGCACAGGTCGAGCAGTACAATGGCAGAACTGTTGTGCGGTAGTGTTCCAGTCTCTTGCGAATATCCAACAGCTTCTGTAATAGCCCCAGGAACCGCTGTTCATGCTGCGTGTACACGTCGTCAAGAAAAGGCAATTGCTGCATGCACCGACATAGTCACGTTATAACATTTAATCCTAGGACGCATAAGTTTGCGACCAATCAAGCCGCTCACCTTGCAAATGCGACTCATGATCTCGTACTGCAACTTGCGCTTATGCTGCTGCCACAACACACGCTGTCTCTGTAAAGTCCTCCCCATGCCACGCAAACGCTACGTCGATAATCTCTTTCTCCTTAATGAAGTTCGGTCAAATGCCACATATTAATACCTTCGTGTCATAAGACTGAAGGATTTTTGTATATTTCGCGGAAACAACGCCTCAGTGTATTCTGTAAACATAACCTCAATAAAAACAAGTGAAATTTACCAGCCAATAATACGTTAGAAGAATTACTTTCACACTTCTGGTGTCATTAGAGTTTTTGCGAATATGGCGGAAGTGACCGCCGCCAATGATGCCAGCCGTAAACGCAAGCGCCAGCGCCGCAAAAACCGCAAGAACAAGCAACAGTCGACGTTGCATGGTCATTATGCTGATCCGCGCTCGCCCATCGCCTCCACGCCTATAAAGTATAAAGCAGCAGGTAAATGGAGAAGCACATCATAGTACAATAGTGACATCAATTTCAAATTGTTCATTACAGAAAATAGCAAGTCAGTTAGCTCAAAGTCATTCAATCCGTATGACCCGATCAAGGAAAAGTTCTTATCACCGCAAAAATTGATGAATGAAAATGACCAAGACCGAAAATCACGGACGAAAACAGCGCGTACTAAGCTAAGTTATGATTCGGCAACTTCTTCAAACCCAGACGAAGAGAAAAAACAGAAAGAGGAGATTACTGTTAACGCTGAATTGTTCTCACCAGCGCTCAAACCTCCACGAACATCGCGGTCAACAAGCGCGTCACCACCGAGAACTCAAGGAGAACGGGGGATAAAACTCACGACGCAGCCTCAGGAGAAAATGGAAAAAGATGCTGTGCCAGCTCATGAAGCTTTTGATGCTGGTAGTATGGAGGATTTTGAGGACGAGGAGGAAGATAACGTTGTTCTTCCTCCTAATACTCACGGCTTTAACCCGTGCGTTTCATGAATAAAGTTGCGTAAAAAGCGGCATATGAATGATTGTTTGATCTCAACTGGTGATGGTTATCAGGTTCTACTTTATGAAGACGCTACCAAAGTATGAGGACATTGTAAGAGGCAAAAGACCAATCTCGCTACCAGAGAAATCACGCGATGCGCCAAAAATCTGTTTGGTATGTCTTTGTGTTACGATTTGACTCACTTCAACCCTACTAACAGTTTTATCGATGATTAACAAGGTTTTGGATTTAGACGAGACACTTGTGCACTGTAGTGTGGATGAACTAAAGGACCCGCATATGCAATTTCCAGTGCGCTAATCTACACTTTTAAGGTAAAACATCGTGCTAACTCGTTTTGCCTCTTCTGTTTGCTGAGTAGGTCACATTTAACGGCGTCGAGTACACAGTATATGTGAAGAAGCGTCCACACATGGATTACTTTCTTAAGCGCGCGTCCAAGCTTTTCGAGGTAGTCGTATTCACCGCTTCTCACCGAGTGTACGCTGAAAAGCTCATGAACATGTTGGATCCGCATCGTAACCTTATCAAGTAAATCTGTGCTTAGTCCACCAAGTTATGTGAGTGCCAAGACTAACATTTGCTTGGGTATTTTACAGGTACAGACTGTACCGAGATGACTGTCTTGATGTCTTCGGAGATTACTTGAAGGATTTGAACGTTCTCGGGCGTGATCTATCAAAAGTTGTGCTTGTGGACAATTCCCCTCATGCTTTTGGTTATCAAGTGCGTCGCATGATTTGCTGATTCAAAGTTACTATTACGAGAACTAATTATTCTTCTCATTGTGAAGGTGAACAACGGCATTCCCATTGAAACGTGGCACGACAACGAAGCAGATTCCGAACTGCTGAATCTCTGCCATTTCTAGAGAGTCTGGTAGATGTTGATGACGTGCGGCCGGTTGTCGAAAGGCAGTTCCAGATCCAAAAGCTCATCGATGCCACGTCCGACGACATGGTTTAAAATATGCTTCTAACTTTACTTCTATTAAGCATCATAATAAACTTCATTTATGACTGGTCAAAATATTGTCAATCATGTTATCTGATTGGCTTCTATCTTGGTCGACAAATGCAACATGGCGGCTTCTTACAACGTCAGCGACCTGGCACAACGTTCTACCGTGCGTGTTTCTTACTTAGCAACTAATATCTTATTATTAATGGTAATATCGCTGTGCTTTGGGACCTGGTAGTCGCTCTATCTTGCTCATCCGCAGCAAAAACTCAACCAGGTACGCCGAATTTAATTCGCTCCTCCCAATGATTGAGCAATTGATGTATTTGTACGATAGGAGCTAAAACTTTGGGCTGATACGAAGGATCGACGCAAGTATGAAGACCTTTCAGATCTATTTGCTATCTTCAAGACAACGGAGCACCTAGAAGCTGCTTATGTCCGCGATGCCATCACGCCTGAACAGGTATATAGCATTCCTAAAGCCAGAGGTTAAATGTTACGATGTTTTCTTATGATACAATGAGTGCGTAGTACACTGAAGGGTGCACAAAGCTTATTTCACAGTACAAGACTGCAGAGACAGCACTACGTCTTGGTGGTTTTATTGACAGTGTGGAGAGTTTTATTTCCGAGTATAAACTGGATTGTCCTCGTGCATTTGAGCGACTCGTACGCATTGGAGTACCAGCTACAGTGGTGCACAACACAACGAATCGAAAGACAGATTCGGTCAATGTAGCGCAGACCGTACAAAATTTCATTACACTCATGGACGTGCTGAAGCTCAACATCCGAGCCATTGACGAGATTCAGCCGTTGCTGAGCGAGATGATGAGCTCATTGACGATGGTTAGTGGTCTCCCCCCTGATTTTGCGGGGCGGGACAAGATCGAGGGTTGGTTGTGTACAATGAACTCGATGCGTGCTTCAGAAGAACTGAACGAGGAGCAAGCGCGCCAACTAAGCTTCGATCTCGAGCGAGCATACTCGTCATTCATGGCTTTTTTAAACAAGTAATGGGGAACTATGGAGATCATAGAAAATTGTTCTGGAAAATGGAACTGTCCTGAACGTTAAAATGGCGCAGACAGCTTCATTTTTAATGTAGCGTTACTTGCTTCTCTCTTTTCTTTGTTTTCTCGTTACTCCTATAAAATCAAGACAAAGTATGACGCTTGCACGCGATGGATATTCATTAAAAGCAAAGAATGCCCGACGCGTGGGTGCAATCATGATGATTCCAACCTATTTTAGCAGGTTAAACTCTTATCCAGTAGAGATGGGTGTACCGAATTTTTTTCCGCTTCTTCATTAAGGAGCGCAGTGCAACGAGCAATAGCGGCGTCAAGCTCGAGGTGCATCGCATCCACCTCATCCAGCATCAAGCGAAGGTCATCGTTACCCACTGGCTCTAGCCGCAACGAGTTCAGTAAAGCCAACTTCTTCTCTGGCTTGGAGATCGGCTCGAGTTTAATATCCATGAGGAAATTCGGCTCCATATTATCGGTTGCAGGCATCGATATCGCCGGCTGTGGCGCGGCTGGCGGTGACAATGGCGAAAACTCTTTCAGCAATAGTTGTTCATACTGAAGCGCTACTTCCTGTTCATCTCTGATTTCATGCTCCAAATTTTGCTCTTCCAAACTCATCACGGAGCTGACATTTGGCTTCAAGTATAGTAGTACCTTACGGGTAATAACAAGGTCTTGCTCAATTGGTGGCTCGCCAAATGCTACTTCTATCAAAGGCTTGTGCTTTGGGAACACCGACTGCAGAGGTAGAAACGGAACGACAGACTCCACAGCACTAGTCGAAGAAGAGAAAATATTCTTCCACTTTTTACACTTAAATTCCCCGACCTATTTTTTTAGAAGCCCCCGCGATGAACTCTTTGTTTCACTTTGCACAGGGTAGCTCCATCGGATCTTTAAGGCATCGTCCGACGCCTCCAGGTAGCCTTTCAGTTCGGGTGCGTCTTAGCCGAACTTTGACCGTCCTTATGCCTCTTGCAAACGCTTGGTACCACTGCCATCGCCAATTCTTGCTCGCTGCTGTTTTTTTCCTGCCTGGTACGATCGGCTGCACCTTCAACTCCAACGGTAGTAGCGGCCGACTGCGTAGTACCTGGTTGGGCTCCGAATTGGCTCTGCGCTTTTTCCAGAAGAGATCTTCCGTCGATTCCATCAATGACTTCATCAAAATAGTTGATAAAGGTGGCATGTTCATGCGACCCAGCGTCGCATGTGAAAACTTATCCATCTTGATCAGCTTTGTCTCCATAGCCTCCATCTCTTTTAACGCCATGGTTGTCATCACCTTTTGAGGCTTTGAACTCAACGTAACCAGTGAAGCAAACGCTTCTTTGCTCTCCGTCTGCAGAATTTTCTTTTCACTCTGTGCGATTGACAATGTCAGCGAATAGTCCAAAGCACTTCGACGCAGGGCCACCAGTTGGTTAACAAGATGTTTCAGTCCCGTTCCGTGTTTGCTGCTCTTGCTGTCGCTCTGGTGTAATAACACGATTCCCAGTAGCACCAATAACACGACACAGAAAAGCAAAGCACTGCCAAACACGACACCGCTCAGTGTCAGCACCACGACAAGCTGCAGCACACCAATCAAGCTCACGAAGCCTCCGACGCGAAACGTTGACACTTCACCATAAACAGCACTGTTGATTGCGTATGGATTATCCAGTTGCTCTTGCTTTAAACGCTGCTGTGTTTTAGCACTTCGCATCGTTGTCTGTTGAGTCAAAGACGTGGAAAATGTTTCAACTTGTTAATACTAGTAGTGGACTACCACGAGGATACCACTAACTAGTGTGGAAAGAGCGCTAATATGGGCGTCTAATAAGTGCCCTTAAAGTGTCTTTGCCAATCCCCCACTGACTGCATTTTGCCAAGAGCTATCGTCCGTTGTGTGTAGAGGTCATTTCTTTCATTCACAATGGCTTTTCTCTTGACATATATTTTGAAGTACTGTACATGTATTTTCTATTTGATAAGTATACAGTATGTCATCCAGTTCGAATTCGAACTGACAATCAAATAGACACGACAGTGCTACAGAGGGCGGACTATATTGTTGGCTAGCTTTAATTTATTTGACATTGGTGTTCCCACCTATAGGGTTCATTATAGGTGTCAGAGTACGGTAACACAGCAACACTTTGCCTGCAACCCTTCGCAATCAAACAACTTAAGATATTCGCCATCGCATCTGTGTGGGCTGACGATAGCATAGATAGCATAGCGCGGCGGAGACAACTCGTGTACGCCAGAAAGCAGTGGTTTTCAGGCTCTAGCAACAGGTCTGCTAATCTCGCTTTCAGCCATACTCTATCCGTTTATTTGAAGATTCATAATTCTGGTTATTGTCTGTTGCGTCAATAAGCTAGCGGCCTGACATGCAATAAGGTGATGGGCGCGTACATTTCTATACGATCGCATGTCGTTGTAGTAATAATAGTATGATTTTGGAAATTGCCTGTATTTCTTTTGTGTTAGGTGCATTATGTTGAAATGCTTGATTTCAAGCTTTTCTTCATGTTTGGCCTGGCTCGAATGCAATCTAGGCTGAATTTTGAATGTCCAGTCTATTATTAGTACATTTCGATCGATGGTTTCTCGTTCTGTTTCTATAAACACGTGGCGACTCCCTCAATCAGTCGCGACTGGGCGGTGAATTGCTTTAAGCGTAGACTTGGGAGCACCGAAATTCACAAGTGAAACTATGCTTTACAACACAGCGGCGTCAGCCTGGTCTTTCGCACAAGCACGCGAACAGTGTGAAATTACGTGTAGTGGTACTGCTATGAGCTGTGTAGCGTGTGCGACATTCCACTTCCACGTGAGCATCAAAGGTCTGGATAAAGAATCACCAAACAAAAGCAGCAGTCTATGACAATCAACGCCCGACTACCGAATATTTATCTATTTAGTCTGTCGAATCACCGAAGAACCGGATTACACCATGAGATACCTGAATAAGGTTGTCATCCTCGAGAGAGCGCAGTGCCATTTGAAACTCGGCACCCTTGACTTCACTGTTACGCTTTTCTTCAAGATGTCGGCGGGTTTCGCCGACCGTCATCGACTGGTTCGGCGCCTCACCCAAAATCTCTTTCATCGTAGTGACCAGATCAGCCAGCACTTCACGCTCCAACACACTGTGACCTGTATTAATCATATCCATATCGATCGTACCCGTCCGCGGGTCCATCGCTGCGCGCTGGGTGGCCACATTCATCAGGCGTAATGCTTCGTCGACATCACTCCGCGTCACGATCTCGCTCAGTTTAAGCTTCGCGAGCGCTTCGGAAATACGAATGAGAGATTCAAGCTGTCGAGGCGTTGCCGTGATATTCTTTTTTGCCGATGCAGAGCTAGCACCGCCCATTCTCCGGAGATCCATGTATGCACGGATAAGCGCGTCCCGGGCTTCAGCTGAAAGCCGTGGATGGATATTTCGCTTGGCATATGCAATGTACTCAGTTAATAGCTTCATGCTAATGAGTTGCGGGGCAGCTTCACCACCTCGAGCTTGCGCGCGCATACGCTCTTGTGTTTCTTCATCATAGTACAGAGCGACAATGTGCTTTGCCAATTTTCGGTCTGACTCCGGTTGCGGTTTATCCAGGATGAGATAGATCAGATCAAAACGCGAGAGAAGCGTGGGGAGGATGTTAACGTTTTCCACCACTGACTTGTTTGGATTGTAGCGAGATTCAATGGGGTTAGCGGACGCTAAAATAGATGCCCGTGCGTTAAGAGAACAGATGATGCCAGCCTTGGCAATGCTTACAGTCTGCTGTTCCATAACTTCGTGCAGCACAGAGCGAGCGGAATCGCTCATTTTGTCAAATTCATCAATGCAACAGATACCTTCGTCCGATAAAACCAAAGCACCCGACTCAAGCACGAGATCATTTGTCTCCATGTCACGAATCAGAGAAGCCGTGAGACCGACAGCTGAACTACCCTTGCCAGACGTGTAAATACTCCGCGGCGACAACTTGTGCACATACGACAGCAACTGGGACTTAGACGTACCAGGATCGCCACACAACAAAACATTCATGTCTGATCGCATGCTTCTGCGTTTGGATGCCACACCGCCATGTTCTTGTTCGCTCAAATCTTCGTTAACACTGCCAGCACTTCCATCCTTGCGAGTGCCACCAAAAAGCATACACAAAATACCTTTCTTCACATCATCCAGCTCCCAAATCGACGGCGCCAACGAGTGAGCGAGATTCTCATACACTCGAGGATGCGCTGCGATACGGCGAAAAGCTGCCAGTTTTCGTGCTTGCTGAGCGTCCGCTCCGGCATCTTCTTCAGTAGGATCCGGCATTTCAACATCAAAATCTGCCGGACCAATCGCACTAGTCTCTACCCTCTCAACTTCCCGGGCAACGGAGTTGAGACTCTCACCATTCTCACCCTCCTCACGCCGAGTAAGCTCATCTACGCGACGGAAGTGCACAACGTCCACGTACGTCTTAAATACAGATTTCACCACACGTTGGCGCGAGTTTGAGCGCATGGGTACTGCGCGGTAAATGCCCGTAACTTCTACCTTGTCACCAGGGCGCACGCCATCAACGAGGTCATCAAACGCAAACAAGAGGACTGTGTATGGCGTTTCACCCTCAGGAATAGCATCTGGCGTCTCCTGCATTTTGATCATCTGCTTATCGGTAAAAGCACATCGATTGTGGATCATCTCCATGCTCATCCGAGACGAGCAGCGCGTGCAGCTAGTAGGTTCTTCTATTCGGCCACGATCAAGAGCCACCTGTGTAGTAGCATGACATATTGCACAGCGAAAGAACGCCTCTTTTAAATCCGGCAAGACGCCACTGCAACGCGTAACCATTCCTTTGAGACAGACCAACTGATCAATATCGGACGGGTTTAAATGACGCATCGGGGATAACTCTCGTAGGTTAAACGGTCGCACCTGCAAAGCGACATTGGCCACATTATCAATCATAGCTGCCGCTGCTCCAGGCCTGGCCAAGAATGTGTGATACTCTTCCGTAACAACCATATCCAGAATACGAATCAGCACTTGTGGAAACAAAATCAACTGGTTGTAAAGCTTTCTCGTGCCACGGAATTGTCGTAAGTGTTGTGTATCCAGATCCAGCACGAGAGATTGCGTTAGTGCCAATTTCCGCAGAGCCTTGACGTAGTACGGCTCTTCCTGAGCACTAGAATTTTCTAGTCGAAATTGATGCACAAAGCCTCGAAAGGCTTCCATACTCTCTGACACACTGATATTAGTGCCCCACACTACCGCACCAGAGAAGGCTTCCTGTTCCTGTTGTTGTTGTCTCTGTATGTGCGAGTACGCCGACGCTGACACTGATGCAGAAGCCGAAGCACTCGATCGTGGTGAGCTTGGTGGAGACGCTGGAGGCTGCGGTAGTATCGTATCGTTCGTCGGCAGCATGCCAGACCGACTAGTAACCGCTGAGTTTCTACTGCTGCTGCTGGGTGACGACGGTGAAGCGTTCTGGTGCGTTACTGGCTGGTTAGACGGTTGAAAGTTGTCAAGTCTCCATTCTCGTCGGCCCAAGTCTCCACGGGGCAATTGACGCTGAGCCATGCGTCGAAGCTCTGCCTCCACATCATCACCGTCTTCTCCAGCCTCGCCGTCGTCCGTCGTAGCCCCATAGCGTCCAAGATACCGCGGCGCGGGAGTAGCATCTACAGATGCACTCATTTCCGCAAATCTAAAGCGGCTTGATAGTTCCGTGGCTGATATGGCGGACGCAGAGATGGCAGAAGCCGAGACGGACGCCGACGTCGGTGATAACGGCGAAAGAGGCTGGCCATCTGTCAAATGCTGAGCAGCAGAAGCTGAACTTGAGACTGAAGGTTTCGATGGCGGAGGAGTAGAAGTTTGATGGGTTAAATACCGGGGAGGAGGCCGCACAGGGCTAGTTGGCGACGGCGGCGTTGCTGGAGGAGTCCCATTTCCATCCATTAGGGAAAATGTGACGACCAAGAAAAAGAGTAACTTTTACACTTCAAATGTATCCATTTGTGTTTATTTGATTAAAAATGGGTAACTTCAACATGTCTGGTGTCAAGTATGACACTTCCCACAAATTAGCATCATTCTGCCTACTACCACACACAGTTATACGGCTTCCATAGCGGGTGTGGGCACTTCCGACGCGACAACTGATTTGATACTTCGCGATTGGTTATAAGGTACTAGCATTCGGTTAGACACCGCGGACGAAGTAGGTGTCGATTCCTTTGCCAGCAGTTCTCGTCTCTTTTCCTCAACGCGCTTTGCACGAATCTTTGACACAATGTCGTCCACGTCACCTGTCTTCAATGTCGCAAACGTGCTCTTTTTCTTCTTAAGCTTCAGCTGCTCCAGTCGTTTTTTCGTCTCTTCTTCACGACGAATCTTTCGCTCTTCGGCAATGCGTTTGCGTTCATTGTCGCGATCTGCTGACTGAAGCACTTTAGCAAACGAGTAAAAGATGGAAAAGAAAGCATCCGGACCAGAATCAGGACTCGACGGGTCTTCGCCATAGTACGACACCGTCTCCTCAAAGCGCTTCATCATACGTTCAAGTTCTTCCGCAGTTTGCTCAGAAGTTTTCTTTGCACGATCAGCGATAGGCCCGACCACCTCCTGGAAACGATCCGAGATTTTTTCCGGTAACTCTTTCGAACCGTCAACTGGCTCAAGCTGCGGATACTCTTTTTCTGGCAATTTAGCGTGCACCTCCAATTCATTGCAAATGATATTGGCAGCCTTGCGCACGGCACTTTCACCAGCCTTGAGCACCTGCGTGGTAACGCGACTTGCACTTTCGAGGGATGGGAGGCTCTTATCGAATTCAATGATAGCTGGGTCTTTCGCCCGCAGCACCTGGGCTACGTAGTTTAATAAATTGATAGAGTTATCGGCCGCCTTGACCTGGTTCAGCTTGAGAAGAATGCTCAAACGGAACCCCTTCGCCCCACCACGTGATGTGCCATCATTTAATGCGTTGCCAAGTGACAAGACTACTCGTAGTATATCCTTTAAAGGCTCACAAGCTTGCAGCTCGTGGCATGCATTTGAAACAGACTCCATCAGCTTGCGCTGTTCTTCGACGTACGCATCAAACTGCCAAGTAGCATGGATCGCTTGTAACCGAGTGGTCAATCGCGGGATGCAATCCATCTCACGGAAATACTGCTCTGCATCACCCAACAACTTTGGATCACCTGTGTAAGCTCTTACAGCATCCAGCTCTTCGTCTTCTGGGGCGAATTGAAGAAGTGCAGACACCCGCTCAACGGAAAGAACCTCTTTGTCGACCAAGAGCACAGAATTACGAAGTATATAGTACGGTAGCCGAAATCGGGCGAGCATGATACCAATGTTATTCGCACGCTTGGCATCAATCAACGCAACGCGAGTTGGTGCTCGTCGCTTTGTGGGCTTCTTTACCTCAGACTCCTTCGCTTTAGGAGGCTTATTAACAAAGATATCCGTTAACTGGTCCACGAATTGGTCTAGAACGTCACTTTTTGAAGCTGCAGATTTGGACTTCTGTTTGTTTGCTTGTACAGCGAATAAATCTGCAACGCTTGGGGGATCCGCCGGCGCTGCAGCATCATCCTTTTTCTTCTCCTCTTCCTTCGCGAAACTCTCCCAAATTGTGCCAGTAGTCTCTTCGCTCTTAACCGCATCCCAGTACAAGTTGCGAAGCTTTGGCTTAGGAGGTTTCACCGCAACGTTTTCGTTCGGCGCTTTAAATGTGGCAGCAGACAAATTTTCCGGGATTATCTCGTCGGGTCTGTCTAATGCTGTCGGATCCAATGACTCCGCGCTCATCTTGAGCTCCAGCTGTGGGCGTGGCATGCCCATCTTTAATAACTTAAAATATTTGGAGTAGCTAGGGTGTTCTGACACCTTCACCATCTTCCCGCCGTCAGGCATAATTTCTTTTCCATCTTGGTCTACTAATTTTTCCGGTGTATCGAGGAGGTCGCCGTCAAGCCCTTCAGATACTGCCTTAAGCTTAATGTGTGCAATGGGCATACCCATTTTCATCAGCTTAAAATATTTGGCAAATTTTTCGTGCTGTTTTACTGGTACAGGTTTGATAGCTTCCGCCTTTACAGTGTCCTTCACTTCTTTTCCATTCTCATCAACCAGCTTATCGGGTGTTTCCAAAAGATTAGCGTCAAGACCCTCCGATGACACTTTTAGCTTCACGTGTTCCATCGGCATCCCCATCTTGAGAAGCTTAAAGAATTTGACAAACTTCTCATGGTCCTTCACGGGAGTACCCTTGGACTCCTTTTTGGTTACATCCATTCGCTTTCCGTCTTCGTCAACTAACACGTCAGGAGTAGACAGCAAGTCGCCATCTAACCCTTCAGCAGACGCTTTCAACTTAATATGTTCAAGCGGCATTCCCATCTTGATCAGCTTAAAAAACTTAGCAAACTTTTCATGCTCTTTAGCTGGAACTCCTCTTCCTTCTACAGCTGTCGCAGAAACAAATTTACTTCCGTCTTCATTCAAAAGAGTATCGGGTGTTGACAGCAGCTCGCCATCTAAACCTTCTGCTGACGCCTTCAGCTTTATGTGTTCAAGTGGCATCCCCATTTTCATCAGTTTAAAAAACTTGGCAAACTTCTCATGGTCTTTCACAGGAATTCCCTGCACCGGTTGGTCTCCTTTGCCAGCTACAAACGGTTTGCCTTCCTCGTCCAAAAGTTGGTCGGGCGTGTTCAATAGAGATGAATCCAGTCCTTCAGACGCAGCCTTCATCTGAACATGCTCAAGAGGCATTCCCATTTTCATCAACTTAAAAAATTTAGCAAACTTTTCGTGCTCCGAGACTCGAATCCCACTAAAGCTTGAACCAGCTGTGCCCTCTTTTATCGCATTACCACTTTCGTCAAGAAGGAGATCCGGCGTCTCCAAGATTGAGCTATCCAGTCCTTCTGCAGACATTTTCAGCTGAATATGCGGCAATGGCATTTCCATCCTCTTCAGCTTGAAAAATTTTGCATATTTTTTATGATCTTCAGCTCGCGTTCCTTTCGGCTGCGATTTCCTCTCCGCTTTCGATAGCGAAATTAGCTTGTCAGGAAATTCTAAAATCGATTGATCGAAGGTTGGTAGTTCGCTACTCATCTTAAGTCGCACATGATCCATGGACATTCCCATCTTAAGAAGCTTGAAGTATTTTATCAAGTCAGGGTGCTGATGTGCAGCCACACGCAAAGGCGCATCTTCCTCATCAGTTTCTTCAGCTGTCGCATCCGAAAGCGCAAGGTCGTCATGGTCTCGATCCATATTCTCAATCAAAATGATAGGACCCATACGATAGCGAAACGTCGGATCTTCATCAGCACATTTCTGAAGGAACTGTGCATAGCGATCCCGCATCTTTAGTAATGTCTTGCGATCATCATATCCAAGATTAAAGTTGCGTACTTCTTCGACGGGTGCTAATAGCGTAATTTGCTTCATAACCTTCTCTGCCATTGCCCACATCTCTTTTCCAATTACGCGGTCGCCCGGAATAAAAAGTAATTGTTGTAAAATTGAGAGAAAGCATGCTTGAAGCTCAGGATCCTTCGTCACACCGACAGATAAAGACTGGTACACACTTTCCAATGAGGCCAGATCTGTGTGCTCATATATCGTGTCCTTCCGGTCATCTTCCATAAATTGCTCAAACACATCAATTTGTTTTTCCATGTTGTCCAACTGATTCCGAAGCTGCGTCACTGAACTACTGATGATGCTGTTACCTCCATTTTTAAATCGATACTTGTTATCCAACGGAAGCGAGGAGCGCACTATTGTACCATCCGGAGAAAAAGATGCGGACTCCCTATCGACAGGAGATGGAGGGGCGCTTTTGCTTGTAGATAAACGGTTCCCTCCTTGATCATTCCTGACCCTATTTATTGAAGAACGCCTGCCATTTACAGCCCTGAAAGTGTCTGTCACAGGAGTACCAGGATCCATTACTCGACCACTACGAGGTGATTCTGAAGATCGGCTGCTTAACACCGGTGACGGGGTATTCCGTGCAATGTGTTTGTATGGGATCGGCGAAGGAGTTGCCGGACCTGCACCAGGCACCGGAGATGTAACTCGGTTGTATCCTTCTTCAACTGACGGAGCAGCAGCAGAACCAGCGAGAGGGAACTTCGTGCGCTGTACAGCGAGAGATTTGGCACGAATTTCTTCAAAGTAACCAGCCATCTTGAGCGCCATAAAGTCCGAACGGATCGCTAGGCGATCTTCCAACCGAATTGCCTTATTCACAATGATATTTACAAAACTCAGGACGTCTTCTTTAAACACGAGCGAGTATCTCGTTGATTTGAGTGCATCTCGCAGGCAACTAAAGCGAATGTTTTCACCTTTAGTTTCCTTGTAGTGATCAAACGCTTCGATAACGGCGGCGTGTCCCGCCGCGCTGTTGTAACACACAATTCCTAGCAGCTGCAATGTATTCTTCTTTACATCTCCATTATCCGTATGAAAGCAAAGAGCTACCCGCTTTACCAGTCCTGGCGTATTCGTTATTGCCTCTACACCAGCTGTAAAATGAGTTAGTGACCGCAAGATACGCAGGATCACTTCGCATACACGGGTAGCTTTTTCGTACTTCGAGTGTTCAATAGAAAATGGAGAAGGATCAGGCAGCTTCATTGTTAGGTAGTCCAAACCGAAATAAGCCAAAAAAGCCTCCAACCAATCAGTAGACGCAACCGAAATCTTCGCACGAAGCGCTTCAAGGTCTTTCAAGCCTTTATTGTCCCATTTCAGCTCGACCAGATTCTCAGCAAACTTTTTCGCCTCCGTCGCGTTTGATTTTGTGTTGTCTTCATTTTCATTCTGCTGAGCGTACCATACGACGTGCCACTTCGTTTCAAGTGACTCTATCCGAATAAGTTCGTCCATGACATCTTCAGGTACTCCACGCTTCGACATCAACTCGCGGTACATCTCGTCTACAGTTTCCCATCTCTGCGGCTTGGGTGGTTTTTCTTTCAGCTTGGTTGCAGCGCCGCCGGTTGGTATCCTTGTAGCAAAGAAACCGCGAAAGTATTGCAACTTTTCATTAAAATTTCCATCCGGGACAGGATTCGACATGGAGATTGATGAACGGAAAAAGCTATTACGTCGTGGCTTGTATGAGGACGAGGATGACACATGGCTCGTACTTTCCTGTCCCTCAGCCTCGCGTCGGAATTCCATTGACAGTGGCCAAGCTGTTGGATCCTGCTGTATTTGCATGGCGTGCTTCACAATCTGCTCAAAAGGCATATCATCGATCGCAGTCTTATGAAGAACTTGTAGGATGTCACCCGTCTTGACACGGCCTGTCGACTCGACATATCCAGGTTTTCCACCTTGGAGAGGCCGGAAACCTTTGACAACAGCGCCGCGTTGAGGTTTGTCCCGCTCAATGTGTCGCGCCCGCAGATCAAGGCCTAGTGGTCCAGGTGTTGGCACCTCAAGACGGAAGACAATTGCTCGGTCGTTAGCGTTTGGGTCGCTGCCAAAGAATGGGCTGCTACTAGTAATTGACATCGATGACGGCATCCCAGTGAGCGAAGTGGAGGTCATCGCATTTGGCGAGTCCCGCGCCGCATTGATGTTGCTGTTAAGCGAGCCGCGGCGCTTACGCCACATAGACGGACTCGAGTAGTTCTACTAGCTAAGGCTTTTTACTTGTTGGCAGAGAGTGTGGTCTTTGAGTGTTAGCGTCGGTCAGTCCTCACAGCCGACAAGTCGGGAGCTGTCTGTCTGGGCTAACAGTAGTGGCAGAAGCGACCAACGTCCGCCCTTCGGCGGTTTTGGTGGTGTATTGCACACCACATGATGAACCCATAGCAGCTGTGAGAAAACATTAACGTTACTTAAGAACATATCCCTCTACAGTAGTTACGAGAAAAGGTGTGCAGTCGTTAAAAGTACAGTGCTGTAGTAGCGTTAGCCCCCCCAACTACCTGCTCTGCTACCATGTGCCTCCTGTGTTCAAGTGACCCTGTGGAAGGAGATGTACGCAAGAATAACCCTGGGACGTTCCATGTAGGCATGATGCAGGCCCCAGGCGCCGATCCGCTGTGTACGTGCTACTGCTGCTTGCTGCTCGTTTACTGTTGCAAGTCTAACGCCTTCTATAGGCTGTTTGGGCGCGTGTTTGTGTCCTTGTTGCGCGCAGATCGTCATCCGTCGTAAGGCGCTTAACTACGACATGAGCAACTACACGTGCTGCCAGGGATACATGGACGGTATTGTACCTTGTGTGCGCTCTGGACAGTGTGGCGAGTCGAGCTGCCCGAACGCTTGTCTGTGTCTTGAGGTTGGATCCGATGATGCGACTCTGCTGTGGATGGTTAGCTGATGACCCTCTTTATTTGACATATTGTTGCTGCTTTCAGTCTTTTTGCTGTAACGGCTGCGCAGTTTCTGCCACACGAATGATGGTCATGGATCGCTACCGTCTGCAGCCGGACAAGTGGGATAACCGAATTATTGTACGTTTCTGTGAAGATATCCAAGAGAAAACAGATTAATAAGGACATGCTACTGTTGATGTTACTGGCGGTCATAGCGATGCAACAATTGTATTCAGTTGGCCAGCTGTATCTGCAGTCTACTAGCGATCTGCATCTCGGAGCTTGATAGCTGCGCAGATTTGTTGAACTGCATTGCACAGTGCACATACGCTACCACTCAGGGCTGCATGACTGCACAAGTAAACGTAGAGCTTCGTGAGCGCCAGAAAGCCTTTGAGGTACCGGACGAGACCATGGACCGCGTCTAAGCAGCAAATCCACGTCGTTGAGGCGAGTGCCGCTTAGAATTGAAGGCAAAAATTTCTTTTGCACATTTAACATTTGCATGTAAAGTTGAATGCACCTACATTACACCCTCTCTCTCCATGTTGATTCCAGCCACAGTAGTTCGGCAAGAACAAATTATGAGAAGAATGGCCCTATGAGACATATTTTTTCGCTATGGCATTAAATCCGCTATACTAGGCATAAAGTGTTAATGTTTCTACTGAGATAGGAACTCTATTTGGATGAGCTTGTAAAAGCTAAATACGTGAACAGAGACAGTATTTCTAGCGTATACGGTATATGATACCTGCTCCCGTAAAATGATGCTTCTCTCATAACCTATTGTAAACTACCTAGATTAGGGTCCGTCGCAGGAACAGATGTAACACTTAGTGTACCCCTAATCAGCAATAGTTAATGTCCTAATTAAGCACTTAATTAGAGGAAAAGTCGCTGGGTGTGATACCGGTAATTCTAAACTAAACATTGAGCCCTGCTCGGTTAACCTTGGGAGATAGTGCCCCGTACTCCCTGCCATTTCCCATCTGCACCCATACTGCACTCCCAGTAAATACTAAACATTTTACCTTTTCGCATGTTCTGATCCACGGCGGGTTGTCGCATTTATACCGTTTCCAGCACACCGCAACAGTAAATCCCGGCCTTTGAATTCACAAAGCTAGGGAATACAAACCCGGTCAATCGCAAAGCATAATTTTGTCGGATAGAATTCATGTCTGTTGGAATTCGAAGACATGTTTCAGTGAAAATGAAATTCCAAGTTAACAAAACAGCGTGGACCACTACATACAAATTTTAGGTTATAAAGTACGATTCTGAACTTAATAACTTAATAATACATTTTATTATCTTTTTTACCTTACAAACCTACGAGCGGTCACTACTAGTGACGGTGCGGAGCAGAGCACCTCTAAAGTCTACAGGACTAAGCCGGGCGCTTAGGCGGAAGAACAAGAGTGCTCACAGTTTCTAGCCGGACTGCGGACACCAGACACTACATTGTTGGTGTCTGCTGCCTAAGACAAAGCCTATTTTCCTACAGGTTATGAGCCCAAGGAATTACGGGCTCTAACCGCACAATTTACGTAATTGGAAGTGACTAAGATTGAAGTTTCTCGCTACGATTTTTTGTTCTCGTTTTGATTACTGGAGATTATCTCGTTTTTTCTCGTGTGGATTACTGGTACTTTACGATCACGACTTTATTTTGAATTTTAAGTTTTCGTTCTCGTGAAAGATGGATGGTGAAAAGGCCGAAAAGGCGGAGACAAACATGGAGGTTATCCTAGAATACCTCAAGCGCATGGACCGGCGCCTCGAGGCAGTTGAAGAAGCGCGGCCGCAAGGGTCGGCTCCCAGCACGTCGCCAGGGTCGGCTCCCAGCACGTCGCCAGGGTCCGATAAGGGATCTGAGTACGCGAGTGCGTTTAGGGACACCCTAAAAAACCACGGGCCGTTCGGGATGAAGATGACCCTGAACGACCTCGGCGGTGAAGACGGTATTGGGCGCGGAGGTGGTCTGAGAGGCGTCGAAGAGGCCCCACCACCGATGCAAGCGCCGGTATTGAATATAC
This sequence comes from Sclerospora graminicola, assembly GCA_001887855.2. Taxonomy (NCBI): domain Eukaryota; phylum Oomycota; class Peronosporomycetes; order Peronosporales; family Peronosporaceae; genus Sclerospora; species Sclerospora graminicola. The sequence continues at coordinate 3,114 of MIQA02001860.1, read as the reverse complement.
CGGGGATGGCGGCCGGGATAGGAGTGCCCGGAGTGGCAGCCGGCATGGGTGCGCCTGGAAATTTAGGCGGCAACCCAGTGGCAAACGTAAACGGGATTAAAATTCCAAGGCTAAGCGTGCAGAATTTTTCTGGAGCCGAAATTTACGCAGCCCTAGGGTCATGCTTCAAACAATGGGCGTATTTGTTCATTGAAGCTGTCGAAGTGGCGGAAATTGCGTCCGGTTTCGTATGGAATGAGCGATTGAAAGTAAACAAGTTGGGGGGGGCACCTGGAAGGTGTCGCACTTAAGTACTTTCAGGCAAATATTGGCACCTGGTGGCAAGTGTCGCCATGATTGTACTTCGTACTGGAGCAAATGTTGAACGTTTTCAAGGTGAACATTTCGCACAACCAGGCAGCACAACTTTTCGCCGCCGAAAAGGACCCCAAAAGTTCCTGGACCGAACATTTTTGTACTTGGTTGCGCTAGCTCGGGAGAGCGATTCCAGCGAGCGGCTAATTGTCGAAAACATAGTGAAATTCGCAGCACCAATGTTGAAAATTGCGTTGATGGTGCGGTACAATCCGCAAAGGCAGGACTACCTCCAACACGCGCAGGAATTAATTTCTTGGGCGCAAGAATTGGACGACGAATCTCACAGATTCAAACGTCAGAGTATTGGAAGACCTGCAGTAAATTCCGTGGACGAACAGAACGGAAAACGCGTGTGGTGTCGAAGGACATATCAAGCGAAATTGTCCGCAGCAAGAACCCAAGAGAGGACACAGAAAGAACGAAAGACTGGGGCGGCAAGGCCCAAAAGATTCGGAGAAACGGTTCGTGCTATCCACAAGTGAATATGCAGCACAAGGTGTCGAAAAGGGAGTTTTCGAGGACAACTTATGGATTGTGGATAGTGGAGCAAGTCGGCATTTGATATCCGACGAAGGGCTCCTGGTAAAAAACGCGCGAGAGTGCAACCAAAATGACGCACTAACGCTCCCGGATGGAGGGACAATACAGGTGACCAAGGTTGGTCAATTTACGCTATGTGCAAGTGAAATTTCTGGAAGAAACACCAAGATTACGCTTACAGAGGTTTTCTTTGCGCCAAAATTGGCGAAGAACCTTATATCCCTGGAATGCTTACGTAAGAAAGGGTGCATTTTAAGAGATAATGGAAAAAAATGGAATTAGCCTTTCGAAATCAAGGTTTATTTGATGTTGAAGTTTATGGTTCTGTATTTGTGACCTATTTGCGTGCGGACAGACCCCTTGACTGCAGCAAGACATTCTCAAATATGGTTATGAGTGCAGCCCAAGCTGATGTAGGGGACGAAGTGCAAGAAGGCACTCTACATCATTTTCATGCGCGACTTGGGCATCTTTCCTACGATGCAGTTGAAAAATTGGCCCGAGACCCGAGGTCAGGCATCAGAATTACGGACCATTCACGTCCTAATTGCCTGACCTGCGCGGAGGGCAAGGGGCACAAGTCAAAACAGCCCAAGGAAGACTCTGGAAAACATGCACCGATTGATAGCGTGGGTGGGGTGATATGTAGCGATTTGAAAGGCCCGATATCCCCACGCGATCGGCGTGGAAACAGGTTCCTTGTAGTGTTCGTAGACCACTTCAGCAACTACGTGCGCGTTTTTGCGGCACGATCCAAAGATCGTGCCGCAAAGATGTTCGAGCATTTTCTATGCTTGTTTGAAAAGGAATTCGACTGTCGCATCCACGTCTTGCGCACAGACGGTGGAGGAGAGTACCGAAACGTGGATGTTTTTTGCAAGCAGACGGGTGTGCGGCGGCAGATTACTGTGGCCGGCACACCAGCGTTAAACAGCAAGGCCGAAAGGATGAACCGGACCATTTTAACATGGTCCGGTGCATGAATTTTGGATCGGGTGTGCCGTTGACCTTCTGGACGGAGGCGGCGGAGTATGCCACGTACATACTCAACCGCAGACCGACCAGGGCAAATCCTGGAAGGGCACCCCCGATACAGATGCTTACAAAAAGGCCAACGAACATTGGAGACATTGTTGTTTTTGGGTGCATGGTATACAGGGATCCGCACTCGAAGTCGCTCGCGAAGCACGCAGAGAGGGCCCTAATTTTGGGCAAAAATGACGAAACGAAAGGGTATAAAGTTTTATTGTTAAAGGATCGTGTCGTGACGACTACGAGACACGTCACGCAGATTGAGACCCTGAGCGAAGCTGCAAACGAGCAGATTGCGAAGCTACTGAGCGACCCCGAAGGAGGGGCACCTGAACACGAAGCGCAAGCGAGAACCGCGAAACCCAAGCGAGATGGGTCCACAGGACGCGCCGGAGAACGTGCACAGGGTGAAACGAGGAAGTCGGGCCGCAAGGTGAAGGCGACACCGAAGGCGGCAGCGCTCGCGAAGCTCAAGCAAAAGGGGAAGGCAAAGAAGAAGCTTGAAGACCGGGAAGGCACTTCGGAAGGAGATAAAACCGAAGGTGCACCGACAGGACAAGAATCAAGCGTATCGACGTCGGAAAATTTGCATGAAGAGGAAGAAAATCTCCTGTGTGCATTTGCGGTCGTCGAGTCAGGTGCGGGTGAAAGCCGTGCAGCGGCGTCGGAACCCGACAAGTTATTTCGACGCCCATAAGGACAGATTGTCGAGCGAATGGAAGGAGGCAGAAGATGCCGAGCCAAAATCCCTACAAGAATTGGGAACTTGGGAAATTGTGCGAAAAAGGGATGACAAGAAACCCTTGCCCACGAAGTGGGAATACAAGACCAAGTTGAAAGCTGATGGGACTATTGAGCGCCGAAAGGCTCGGCTCGTAGCCCGGGGTGACTGTAATGGGGTGCCATTACATAAGTGATATTTAAGTAGAAATATCACAGTTCAATTTCAGACTTAATGTCTGGAATGCGAATATTGGATTATAAGTTGTTATAATCCATCCTGAGAACAGATTCTGATATTATTATCGAATCTAACAAGTAATCTAATGATAACGATATCATTAGATCAGTTTTATACTACATGTTACTATGATTAGTCTAGGTCTAATTGTACTAGTAGCTCTTAACCATTCATAAATATATTCACTCTTAAACTTACCTTCTAGTACTCAAGTAGCCTTAGGT
>MIQA02001859.1:0-28072 GCA_001887855.2 Sclerospora graminicola | reverse complement strand
GAGCATTTTTAAGACCGAACGGCATCCGGTTCCACTTAAACAACCCGAACGGCGTCACAAACGCAGTGATTTTGTGCAAGATCGGACATTGAGACCACCCAGAATCCACTAGCCATGTTCAATGAGCAATACCACAAAACTTTATCCAAGTCCTCCAGCAGGTCGTTTATCAGCGGAATCGGGTAAATCATCAGCTTAGTCAACCGGTTCACCAGCCGGTAGTCGATGCACAACCTTATATCCACCCCATTCTTCTTAAAAATAATTACAATGGATGAGGCCCATGGCGAGGTGGATGGCTGGATGATCTTGGTAGCCAACAGTCCTTTAATGAGCCTTGACAGTTTTTTTCCGATATTGGGGGGAAACTTTTCGGCACCTTCGCGCTACCAGCTTCGCGCTACCCCCATCAATGTCGCATACCGCCCCATAGGCGGCCGGAGGCAGGACATTTCCAGGACCGATCAGCAGTTGTTTCCTTTTCCATATGATATTCTTTAGCCTGCTGATCTCTTCCGGGGTGTTCACATCCGGGTCTCCAACTTGTAGATCGTCAATAGTAACCGCTGGTGGGCAGGGGGTTACCTCAAGTAGCACCGCCATCTGATCCTCCATGCCTTCAACATATAGCTCGCCCCCTTCATGAATGCAGACATGGTCAGCTTCGACTAATTCCGGATCCGGGTCAGCCGGATCGGTTGATCCGCCTCCGGCTATTTTCGAATCCTGGTCGGCCAGATCGGTCGATCCGGTATCATCTTGTTCATCAAGCCGTCCGGCATCGGAGGTGGCCGCACATGTGACTCTACTTTGTCTTCTCTCCTAATTCTGTCGTTCGTCCGTCTTGGACACAACCAGTTCAGCGATCGGGGCCAGATCTCGCCCAGTACGTTCTGCCAGATCCGGCCATGGCCGGCTCCGTGTCAATATCCTAGAAGGGGTCCGGTACTCTGGTTTAGCCACCATTGGAGTCTGGTCCTCTTCCACTACTTCCTCTTCGCTGATCAATCGGTGGTTGCCTGAAAGGCCACTTTTTGTTACTCGATATAGCGTCTTGAGCCGATAGTGACATAACCCGGCTGACGGGGCACCTTGTCCTCGGCCAGCCACATTCCAATGATCACGTCTTCATGCAAGGTGAGGAGCCTTTCCGAGATATTGGTCACACTTATGTAATTGAGGTGACCTTCCCCTTTGACAAACGAGGGTACCCAACACTCGCCCCTGTTCAGCCATAACTTACGCCGCCTGTCGTGTGGTCGTACCATTACTTCTACCGCCTTTCCCACTGGCACCGTCACAAACTGACCTAACTTGAGGAACTGGACGTGGGCACCATACAAGGTCCGCCGGCCGGCCAGCTGGATCTGCACCGCATCCGGTAACTTCAATGTTCCATGCGATAAGTCCAACCGTATGCCGGATGGGACCATAAAGTCCATACCCAGAATTGCATCCTGCCCGGCTAGCTTACCCACCCAGGCGGTAAAGTAATACACCAAAGACCCAGCCAATGTAATCTTAACTCTTGTTCTTCCTTGGGTCATATATGAACTTTCTCAAATGCCGATACATTCCTGCCGCTTCGTTTCTTGTATCTCACACCCCACCTTACGAGCAAAGGTGGTGTCTACGATAGACACTTCCGCGCCAGAGTCGAACAGCATGGTAGCTTTCTGGTTATTGATTTTTCCATCCGCCTTGGCCTGCTTGAACCATTTATTCGGCGAGTGATACTTCCAATAACCTCGCGACTCGCCAGGTAACAAGTTCAATTCCATTCGCACTTCAGACCGGGAATTCGTCCGTTCGTATACTGCTCACCAGGAAGGGGCCAGCCGTGCTGCCCGGGGACCGGATGACGTAATCGACAAACTTACATGTATTGTCGGTTAAGCTTTGCTTTGCATCTTGATTATCCTCCTTACCGACATATGAACAGATACTAACACTAGACCGCTCGGCTCGAACCAGATTCCAACCTGGCGAGCGATCTAGTTTAACGTCTTTTTCACCCCGGGCGGCAACATTCCAGCATGCTTGGTCGGGACGTACCACTTCCTTATCTGGTTGTAGAATTCTTCGATATGGCACAATCCACCCCCGTGCAATTCTCCGCATGTCTTGCAGGTGAGCAAACAGTGTTCCGCCATATGCCCCTTTTTTTCGCACTTCCTGCAGGTCAGCCGCTTCCACCAGCTCTGCTCGTCATGCTTGATGGACCCACAGTGGGTACATTTCCGTCTGGGGGAATGTCTGGTCAGTTCGAGCCGGAAAACCTTTCTGTTGGCTGGACCCAGCTGGCAGCCTGGATGGCTGACTGGCTTCCGCCGAGAACAGGTACCGGTACTGATCCTCCTCAGATTCGCCACCAGACCGCTGGTACTCCTCTTCCGAGCTACTCGCATCCGACTCTCGGGCGGCCATGCGGACGGCTCGGGCCGTCCTGGTGGATAGCCGCCGGCTTTCTTGATACGGGTTAAAACGTGACTTGAACCGGCCGGTTCCAGCTGCTGCCTTGGATCTTGCTTCTTCGCTCTTTGGTAAGTGCGAAGCGGCAGTTCCAGCTCCGTGGTATTCTTTAATCGTAGTAACGCCAGCTGGTCCGCCATCTCCCGATCGTCCAACGTGCAAACTTGAAACTCTGAAGCTTGATGAGCGCACTTGGACTCAACGCCATGATGATTTGAAAAAGATCGCCCACCAGACGATGGACAGGTGGACTGACCCGAATGCTGATTCGGGGTCGCTTCCGACCCCTTTACGTGGATTCCCCGAGCTAGTCAGTTCTCTTGTTCCAGCCGGCGCACAATCCCACAAGTCTCTTGGATCCAGCCCGCCGTCGCCTACTTTTTCTGTCGCTTCTTCTCCGCCGATTGACGTGGATGCTGGTCAACCAGCGATCAGCGAAACGGCGACCCCAGAGCCCACACCGTCTAGTCCGCCACCGGCTTCGAGACCGGTGTCATCGTCCCTGGGTTCGGCGAAGCGCAAACGGGCAAGTCATCCGAAGAGGAAAACGGTTCTGGTTAAACGCTCTCGCTTCGTCGCCGACTCTGACGATGAGTCAGCAGATTTGGACGAGCGAACTCGAACTGATTTAGCCAAGTCACGCAGCGCTGATCGTCGAGCTTTGGTCACGACGTCGCCGGGATCAGCCTCGTTCACTCAGGACATCGCTTTACTTGACTCAGACGGCGATGGAGAGGATGAATTGAAAGACAAGTGATCGGTTCCGGCTGCTTCTGGTGATTCTCCGACCGGCGATGTGACGCCAACTGCTAGACCGGTCGACTTCACAGGCGTCTTCATTCCCGCGAATAAATCACCGCTCAAGCGGGACGACTACAGCTACGACCCGAAGAATAAATTTATGGACCTGTATGTCGTTCTGCAAAGAAAACCGTCGAAGACCCTGATGGTGACCCGGCAGCCTTGGGGTCCTCCTCAGTTGTGGGACCTAACGCCTCTGGCCCGCTGGTCCCGTCCGCCAAGGTGGATTTTTCCGGCCAGGTCGTCGACGCCCAAGAAAGAAAACTGGCAACCTCAACTGCTGAAACCTAGGATCATCGAGCTCTTGATTGATTGGACTTTCCTGATGGCCCCTGGTTCAGAGCTCGGAAGGGGCGTCTGGATACGTTTTGCCGGGATCATGGCCAGGCGATATGGGAGCCGACTCATCACTTCCCGATGACTCCGACTATATTCAAGGATGCTTGGCTTGAGTCGTATTTCCATGCTCGCAAGCGTCGCCGCAGCAAAGATGGGGCTGCTTGGGTCGCGATCTGTGATTTCGTAGTGGATTGGATACAGATCGGTGAGTGCGGCTTGGACGTCTGCCTGTTTCCCGCCGTGCTGCATCTACCTATTCGTCGGGATTGAGTCACCACGTGTTACAGCTGACGACGGTGACTGATATCCTGGTCATGGACACCCGACTCCGATTGGCACGTTGCAAGATGCTTTGGACTTCGTCGATCGTCAAGATCCTTGGCGAAACCAATATCGCCTAATCCCCATGGATCATCCGGTGCTTCAGATCTCCCGTCTATGCGCGAAGTATGGCCCATAGTTGTCGTGGTAACCAGTCTCATTTCATTCTCTTTTAACCATTAATATATCACGATAACTTTCGGATGACTCTTATGTTCCATATCCAAAACTTCATATCCAGATTCCCAGCGTTATCCTCATCTTGTGTGTCCGATTGGTCATATGCACGTGAATGTAATTGCCATGAATATATGTATATTCATGTCCGTTGACTCCAAACCAGCTCATTAAACTTGATACCAACTTGGTTTGACCCTTACCATTGGCTGATCCATCGTAATATTTTCTTCGTGAGTTTGCATATATCATAATCGGTTTCGTCTCTTCCGATCGCGTTCAAACTCCCTTAGTAAAGCTCCATGATTGAGGTCCCGCTCATCCACCCATGCTGGGTCGTCATAACCTTTCCACTGAACCAAGTAATCACGATGGGGTTCGACCAAATTGGGTCCTTTTGCCTGATCGGGTATCCAGATTCTTCTCAACTTCGAACTCATTTTGATTTAAGATTATTTCCCAACTATCCTCGGGCAAGAGAGCCTCGTCGAAATCAAACCTTGGCTGATCATCGGATAACAACCTGGGTTTTGGGCGATCGGGATATTCCCGGACTAGTTTCAGCTTCGACAAGTGAACGATCGGGAAAACTCCGTTTTCGGTACCCGCAGCGATTAACCGTCGCCAATCAATTCAGACACACGGAATGGACCATGCCACAGATGCGCTAACTTCCGGACGTATCCTTCTTTCACACAATCCAAGTAAAGCCAGACCCTTGATCCCGGTTCAATATTATGCGAATCGGCTTGATCGTTATTACGATCAGCTCTCTCTTGTATCGCCCTCCGCAGTCGTTTATTCACTTGTTCCCGCGCATGCTGATAATGGCGCTGGAGTCCCATACGCCATCGACGAGCTTCGCGATCTCGACCTCGGGTACATCCGACGGGAATCACCGACTCGATGGTAGATCGGGGGTCCCAACCATACGCCAAGTAAAACGGAGTATCTCCCCTGATCCGATCGAAAGAAGAATTCAACGCAAACACCAGTCTCTCTGCATACTCATCCCAATCTTGTTGAGCAGAATCCGCGACATACATCTTAATAGCTCTGGTTAGCGTCTGCACCATACGCTCGGCCTTACCGTTCGCCTGCGGACGGTAGGCCATGGTCGCGCTTTGTTTCTGACCAAGCATCTGATTGAATGATCGAAAAACTTCAGCCATAAAACCTGGTTCCCGATCGTGCCTGATCACCTCACTTGCTCCAAACCGCCTAAAGACACATTCCTCATAACTGCAGGCGACTTGTTGGGCTGTTCGGGTAGATCCCGCTTTCGCGATCACCAATCCCGTGAACAGATCAGTCCAAATCAGCAGTTCTGTATTGCCTTTGAACGATTTCGGCAAGGACGGTATGTGATCCATCGCTATCACTTGGAAAGGGTAGGTCGCTTGGATGTTTCCAGGTGATCTACCCCGGATGTTCGGCATACCCTTCCCGGTTTCGCAATCTGTACATGTTCCGACAAACTTCTGGACACTTCGATATAAACCTCTCCAGTGGAAATGTTTGCGAATCCTGTGGTATGTCCGACCCACGCCCTGGTGACCACCCTCTAAACTGACGTGATAATGATGCAAGATATCTGCTTGTAAGGTCTCCGGAATCACCAGTCTCGCTGATCGGTCCAGGACTGCGACAGCCTGATCAGCTTGATAATAATGGAACAACAAATCGTTTTCATCAATCTCGTAACTGGAAGCGATCTTAACACAATCATTTGCCTCATTCTGGCTCAATTTCTCCAATTCTCCATTCAGAAAATCTTTCAGATCAACAATCCATTTTTCCTTGTCTTGTTCCTTGAGAATTCTTTCAATCCGCATCTCCTGCACTCTTGCTTCTGTTAGATTTTCTCGAGAAAGTGGCCTGCTGGGTGTTGATCTGACTCGTGACCTCGTCATGATTGAGACTTGCGCTGCCTCCCATTTATCCTCCGAATGAATCAGCTCGGGCAACCTATTAATCTCGACCAATTCCTCCAGCAATGCTTTATCGGTAATCATCGATCCAGTCTGATCACGCATGGCCATCGTGGCTAGGTGATCCGCACTCCTATTCCAGTCACGTTTCACATGTAAGAGGTCATGATTTGGCCATCCACGTAGGGTTTTCATTACGCGATCATTTAACAACTTCAAGCGCGGAGCCTTGCAGTCGATCTCTCCGGTGATCTGCCGGATCACCAGATTTGAATCTCCACATATGATTACCCTTCCATTCTTTGGTTCTTGAAGGAGATCCAAACCTAGCAGCAGACCACGATATTCGGCTTCATTGACCGTGATGCCCGGGGTATAATCTGAACCAGAAGATATGATAGTCCATTCCGGCAATTTCCAGAACAACGCGCTATACGCCCCAACGCCTCTCTTCACGCTCGCTGATCCGTCGAAACTTACGACGATCAAGTCTTCATCCGAGCCGACGACCGGTGGGGGTATAATGATCGATTCTCGCGGTTGCTTCCGAGGAGCGACCTCGATCAGAGCTTCATCGACTTCTGATCGGGGTGTGATACTGGCTGCTAGCGTACCGAGAATTTCTTCTTCACCCTTGGTGCATTTGATGATTTCCAAAGTCCACTGAGATAACAGCGCTGTCCATCGCCCCAATCTTCCGTCAATTCCGTTCGAAGACAATAACCAAGCCAGGTGGACCGCCTAGACAATCCCTTGATAGGTCTGGTCACCAGCATAGAATAACAGACATCCAATATGCGCAATAGTGCCAGCACTTCTTTATCCACTATACCTTAATTGACCTCATTTGGTTTAAACGTCCGGCTTGTAAACGTCACTGGACAATATACTACATCGTGATCTTGGACCAGTGCTGCTGATATTGCCCATTTACTGGCGTATAGAATCACCACAGGGATCTTTCCTGGGTCGAAATGTTTCAATATCGGGGTCGAAATCATCTTCGCCTTCAACCTACTGAAAGCCACCATAGCTCGTTCCATATGACCTTCTGACCCTGGCACAGTTCGATCGATCAACGATCCAGTCTTGAGATCCGATTCGTTGATTTCGGTATCGCAGCTACTCTCGTTCAGTGACTTTCCCACTCGATCACGCTCTCGTAGTCTATGATAATCCACTTCCTTCAACTCGTATAATATAGCAGCATATATCGAGAAGTCTTCGATAAACCGGCTATAATAATTCAGGGATCCGAGAAAAGACTGCATAGCCTTCAGTGATCGGGGAAAAGGCAGAATACTGAGAGCACCCAAGTCTTTCGGGTTTGCTCCCAGGCCCTGAATCGACACATTATGGCCAAGGTAAGCGACCTTGGGTTGACCCCAGAAGCTCTTGACTACGCTGATCGATAAATTCCAGCGTTCGCAAGTGTCAAGGAGTCGTTCGACCTTATCACATAGCATATCCCATGATGTTGCCGTAACCAAGATGTCGTCTATATATGATCGCCTTCCCAAAACTGATCGTCTCTGATCTTGGTCCGGTTCACCCTCCGTAAACACATCATGTAGATCGGTGGCTTCTCGATCGGCACTGATCTGGAAGTATCCGTAGAGAGCATTGTCAATCAATCTCTGATAGATCTGTGGAGCGTTCTTCAATCCGAACGACATCCGGTTCCATTCGAAAAGGCTGAAAGGTGTAACGAAAGCTGATATCTCTCGAGCACGATCGGTCATGGAAATCACCCAGAAACCACTAGCCATGTCTACTGAAACAAAACCATAAAACTTTATCTAGATCCTCAAGTAAATCATTTATCAAGGGCATCGGATAAACCATTAGCTTCGTGAGACGATTCACCATCCTATAGTCGATACAAAGTCAAATATCAACCCCATTCTTTTTAATCACAATCACAATCGGTGATGCCCACTGCGACGTTGAAGGTCGGATTATTTTTGTACTTTACAGGCCCTTGATCAAATCGGATAACTTTTTCCGGTATTGTGGCACGACTTTGCGACAACGTTGAGCGATCGGTCTTGCATTTCCAACGTCGATATCACAAACAGCTCCGTAAGCAGCTGGGGGTAGGGTACTAACCTTCCCAATCAATAAATGGCGTCTCTTCCAGATGATCTTCTATAGATGATCGATCTGCTCAGGAGTGTTTACTTCGGGATCACCAACTTGTAGATCCTCCAGGGTGACCTCCGGTATATTAGGTGGTACTTCTGCCAAAACCGCCATCTGTTTCTCGATATCTTCAATGTATTGATCACCACCTTCATGTATACACACTTGTTCATCCACCGGATCTCTTTCTTCCGGCTCGGTATTAGCTTGGGTCGCCCCTAGCGGATCATCCGACTGGTGATCTACTTCGGGTTCCTCTTCGTCCTTAACCACTTCGGCAGGTTCACGTCCCCATTTCTCCCCATAATCGTCTTTAATCGTATCATCATTATTTTGACTCTCTGGGTCTGTTGCCTTTGGTGAGCCGGGTCCAATAACGCTCAAAATCTGTGGACCTTTTTTGATCCGACTTTCACCTGTCGCTTTCACCGACGATTCTCTGGTCAATAACTTGGTCGGAATTGCATATCCCGGCTTCTCAACCAAAGGTGAGGTGTCTTCGTCTATCAAATCTTCATCACTGATCAGGTCTGTGGTGGCTTGATAAGCCAGATTTTGCCATTCAATATAACTTCGTGATCCCACAGAGACATACCCTATCTGTCGAGGTACTTTCCCTTTGGGTAGCCACATCCCTAAGATCATGTCTTCGTGAACGATCAGCGGCTGATCGGATATATTCGTAACCCTGATGTAACTTGATCTGCGATACCTTTACGAAAGTTGGTACCCATCGTTCACCACGAGCTAGCCACAATTTCTGTTGCCGATCGCTCGGCCGAATCATCACGTCGACGGATCGGGCCACCTCTATGTTCTCGTACTGACCCATTTTAAGCATCCGTACATGAGTGCCATATAAAGGGCGTCGACCGGATAACTGAATCTGCACCTCATCCGGAAGAGTCAGGGCTCCATGAGAGAGGTCAAGTCGTATACCGGCTGGTACCATGAAATCCATTCCTAATATCGCGTCTTGATTGGCTAACCGGTCAAACCAAGCATTGAAATAATAGACCAGGGAACCTGCCAAGGTGATTTTGACACGTGACCGACCTTCGGTCATGTACGAACTTTCACCGATCCCAACACATTCTTGCCTCTGGGTACTGTCTATACTACATCCCACCTTACGAGCAAAGGCGGAGGCGATTATCGATACTTCTGCTCCAGAGTCAGAATAGTGGCTTTTTTGTTGTTAATCTTTCCATTAGCTTTTGCTTGTTTAAACCACTTGTCGGGAGAGTGATACTTCCTGTGATCCTTGGGATTCACCGGGCCGTAGATCCAACTCCATGATCACGTCCGAACGGGAATATTCATCCACTCTGAGACTGTGAATCGGACATCGATCGGTACAATTTGAAATCGAACATGTATTGTCGGTTATCTCCTTTTCCCTCAAACTTATTTCTGCTACCGACGCATGCATAGATGCTGAACGTAGACCGCTCGGCTCGAACCAGATTACAATCTGGCGAGCGATCTAGTTTAACATTTTCTCGACATCCGGTGGGAGCATGCCAGCATGTTTAGTCGGCACGTACCACTTGCGCATCTGATTGAAAAACTCTTCAATCGGGCAAGCCCCGGCATCGTGAATCTTCCCACAGGACTTACACACGAAAAAACAGTGATCCGAGGGGTGACCCTTACGATCACATTTTCCACATGTGATTCTCATCCAACAATCACGATCTCCATGCTTAGTAAACCCAGCGTGTACGCATTTCTTGTGAGGTCGGTCCAGATCAGGCTGGGCTCCACCGGATTTTCGTCCATCAACGCCATTAATCGATGATCTCGGGCGGAATACCGGTTCCGTCGTGAAGATTTGACGATATTGCTCTTCATCTGAGCCTAAACCTGACCGCCACTTTCAACAGGAACTGTTCGACTCCTTCGTAATCATCCGGATCGCTCTACTCGGCCGAGCTGCTGGTGTCTTGCCCTGGTCTGGGTGTGGTTTCGATCGGTATCGATTCGATCCTATCTCGACCTTGGGTTCTCGACTTTTGGCTCGCTGTAACGTTTTCAAGGTTAGTTCCAATTCTTTCGCATTGCTTATACGAAGTAGGGTTAGCCGACCGGACAAATCACGGTTGTCCAAAGTGCCGATAAAGTGTTCGACATGTTCGCGAGCCATATGAGCGTGTTGTGGATGCTTGGTCGGCTTTTTCGCGCGCAGACCAGCAACATTCAGCCGGTGTTAGTTTCAATCGGTGTTTCATCAGATCTTTTCTTCATATGGCAATACTGTCTCGCGACAGACACCCCTGAGTTGCAATATTGCTCCTCAAATTCTTCACACAGTTGAGACCACTTCAAATGTACGTCTCGGCTCAACTGTTTTAACCAGTTCTTGGCCGGGCCCTTCATCAGATCAGCAAAAATCAAACATCTTTCACCTTCCGGTGTTTTATCTCTCAAAAAGGCGGATTTCGTCCGACTCAGCCAGGCTCTCGCCTGATCATCATTCACATCTTTGCCAGTAATTTTTTTTAATTCAGAGATCGCCGACATCCGGACTCGAGTGATCGTCCCAAAATCACTATCAAATGCTTGCGCCGAGGCCATATTTGCCTTACGAGGCATCTCCATATCCAAATCGTCCGGATCAAAGTGTTGACTGATCTCCCCATCTGATTCCATATCCACATCACTACGTGGAGTGATTTGTGGAGTCGGTCTTGATGACTGGTTTGGCATATCGATCGGACAATTCCGGCCGACCGAACTGATTCCATATCCACATCTACAGGTTTCATAACTGGTTTAGCCGTCGATTGGTTCATGTTTGGTATCGATTGCCATGGTTTCCCTTGTCCAGGTGTATACTGTAGTAAACCGTATTGTTCTCCCACGAAACGGTTCATCATAGTCGTAAACTTGGTTCTTATTTGTTCTGGAAGTTCCGGTATGCCGGTAGGGTTATTGTTGGGAGTCGGGTTGTTTTGTGCGACTTCCTGAGCATCTTCAAAACAGTCGTCTGACCCGACTCGACCCATTTCAGGCTTTCTTTTTCTGTTCTGCGACTCGATCTTGGAGTCAATCTGTTTGATCCCTTTCGGGCCCAATGTCATACGCGTCACTCCAACCGAGGAATCAGTAGAATCCGCTCCAGACCGTGATGATGATTGATATATTGATTCAATATCCATACGATATTCAACCAACTGTGATCGGTGTGAACGATCAGCCGGCGGCGACTGGACCACGGGGTTCGCCCCGAGCAACGAGGCAAGGTGATCGTACAGCGTTATCATAGCCTCTCTGATCGTCCCTTAGTCTAGATCGAACAGCATATTCGCGTCGAACGCACCAGTAGTGAAACCAACTTCGTCGATCGGGACCAGGAAATTTCTGATCAGGTCGAATGGCTACCTGTGATAACCGGCCTAGTCGCTCGACCTTCAAGCTTCCCGATGATCTTAGGTTTGATGATTTTCATCATCCAGTTGTTAGCTAGAAATTTGTGAAACTCCCGAAGGTAAACAGAGAGTTCTACATCCTGAACCGTGTTTTTTTCTGCTGGTTCGGTCTTCTCTTCATCTTCGTTGATGATCAATCTCCGTGGGATACAGGGCGACTTCGACGATCTGATTAATCGGTTAGACGGCCCGATCATTCATCACGCCCTCAAATGTGAAATTGCGCAAATCATAACAACACAGGACCCGAGGATGTGCGAGATTCTACATTTCCTAACAGTTAGTGGGTTTATGGCGATTTGCTCAAGCAATTGAAAACGCCGGACAACAAGGCAGAAGCCAACAAAGTAAAATCATCGAATATGTGGAGCAAAACCAAAAGTCAAGAAATACAAGAACTGCAAGAAGATTAAACACACTGAAGACACATGTCGAAGCAAAGTTTTTAAACAATTGGATTTTACTTTAAGCATTACCGAAAGCAAAGACAGCAACGACACAAGGTGGATTCTCGATAGTAGAGCAAGCATGCACCTCGTCAATAATCTTGCATATTTGCAGGAAGCAGAAGATGTCCAAGGGACCTACTACCAAGCATACGGGATGAAATTAAAAGTCACGAAAAAGAAGTGGCTAAAGCTCACCACTTTCCTCAATGACACAAGAAACGTTATTTGTCTGGAAAATGTTTACTTTGTAGAAAACGTAGCAAAAAACAGTCTGTCATACGGACTCCACGAAGATAAAAGATGCCACCTGGATAACAAGAATGGAAAACGACTACACCATTTTGAGGTCAAACTGGGATCTAGATTGATTCAAAGTGGGAATGTAATGTTTTAGCACTTTTAGGTTTTAGGGCCTGTTCGGCAACGCACTATTAGCGATTTTCTGCACTTTTTCTTAACCCAATGTCGATATGCTATTTTGTCAAAAATCGCGGAGTGTTCGGCACGTCCAATTTTGGTCCAGAAATGCTATTTTGAAAATCGCCGAATTCGGCGATTTAAAAACGCAATGCCGATGTTGGAGGGGCAACCCTTTTAACTGAATAATTTAGTGCTTCGTGGGTTTTGTTGGTAAGAACACCATAAGCCGCTGCAAGTGTGACGTCGAGCGAGGCAAAACGTCTTCAGTGACGACGCTTGGATGACGAGAATGAAGAAGGATAACTTTCGTTTTAAGTGACGACGCTTGCATGACGAGAATGAAGACAAAAGAACACCCTTATTTTTCTAAAATCAGAAGAAATAAAGTACGAAATACTACCCGAGACACTACAGGTGGTGGCGCAAAGCCTCGGTATGGATGACATTGGTGAAGACTGTGTGCGTGAGATGCTACCAGAGGTGGTGCTACGAATGCGTGGGAAGATGCTCATAAATTCCAGTGACACCTGCAACGTCCCCAATTGGACCCACCGTGATCTACGAACTATATCTTTGTAGCCACCTAGATGTAAAAACCCCAGCCCTCGCACAACCCACAGTTAGGTAAATTGGAATTTTAACTACAGTTGGGCGGGGCGGTCCGGCGCCTTATTTGTCCCTGCAGGTAAAACGAGTTATGCAGCACAGCTCGTACTGAAGCAAGGAAGGACAACGTAACTGCGTTGAACATTATAAAAAAGCAAAGACGAAAGATTGCCTGAGGAATCAGAGGTCGGTTGAATATGAGCGTGCATTGACATTTGAGGCGACTAACGTTTGTAAATTATTCTATGTCGTAGCAAGCAGAAGCACTCATCTTGGAGCATCAGGTATTTTACCGAGGGCTAGCTGCCTCAATTACTAAACCGCAGATTGGTCAATTAGCTCAATCTATGATTAGTATATTAACTTTATATTTTTCAGCCAACTTCGCACTTCTTTCACCTCAAACTTTGAGGTAGCTTCTTTTGCCACCTCTCGTGGTATAAATGAAATCATGTGTACCGTATTGCGTGACCTGATCGTCGCTATTGGTCAGGAGGTTATGGTGGTGTTACTACAGCTGTATCGTCTTACATAACTGGTATATTGAACCGGCAAGTACAGTAGCTGGATGAAATTTTAAATCGCGAGCATCCCAGCCTATTGTGCTATTCGGTCACCAGCATGTTGCCCATCAACCGCTCATTGTCAACAGCAAAACCTTGTCCGTCCGAGTCAACTTTAAGCTTCGCGTGTCAGAGAGGCCATAAATAAAAACAGCAAAAGTTCATCCATGTAGCGCATCAACAATTCAAACTGAGCGCAAACCTGTTTGCCAGCGTCTCCGCCCGCTTCAGTAGATCTCCATGCGTGAAAACCGCGCTCTTCTTGTGGCTCTCATCTTCCACCTCTACAGGCATCAATCAACAATAAACAAATGGAAAATTACTCCAAATTTGACCGTCACTTACTCGAGTATGTGACAGCAAGAGGTGTCTTATCATTCAGAATCTTGTTCACAGCTCGCATGGTATACGGACTATTCACCATCACTCCATTCAAGCTGATCATCCCTTCCACGTGCTCCCAGCTTGTAGTAATGACACTATGCAAATGACGAATTTTTTTTGGACGAAACACCTCCATCCGTTCTCGAACTACGTCATTAACAAATAATAGACGTCATTAAATGAATTCTTTGTCTCACTTCTGTAAAAAAACAGCATCATTATCGTGTCTCTAACAAGTAGCTAGTTTTGGGAGCAAACGCTGCACAATGTCCGTTTGATTCCGTCCAGCCATCTTTGGATCAAATACAAGACCACTGGCCTTACTGTCTTTCAGAATAAACGCCAGCTCCTCAGCTTGTGACGCCTCTGGCTCAATCAAAGCAAGCGTGAGGCCTGCACGGGCTGCTGCCAGTTGCGTCACAATGGTTTCAACATTATTTGGAAGCCATAGAGCCACAACATCCCCAGCTTAAAACTGCAGATCAAGAAATCCATTTGCCAATCCATCCACTTTAGCATCCAGTTCCTTAAAACTCCACCGCACATCTTGCTTCACACTTCGTAACGCCTCTTTGTGCGGCAAACGTTGCACAGCTTCACTTAATGCGGCACCCACTGTACTCGCATGACGGACAAAGCTTTCATATGCTGCCGCAGAGGTCTTCAATTTTTTGGCGATGTGGATCCCTCCTTTTCTTCTGCAAGATCTCGTTCATGCGACAAGCAAAAGGGTATCGCAGCGAGATTATTCTACTGGGCGATGTAAATAGCAAAATAAAACTGTTATTTCTTATATCTTCCCTACTACGATAGACTATAAATATCGCATTTCGACTCGACATTGGGACACATCGGCTTTGCCGAACAAGCGAAACCCGAAATAGCAGATCCTATTGAGACCCGATTTTGAGGCAAACAGAATTTGAAAATAGCATTTTTGCCGAACACAGCCTTAATCAAAGTGGGAAAATAGGCAATTCAATGTGGGAGGTAAATCGTACCTGAGGAAATTGTAATCATTAAAAAGATTTTTATCATCAAAACGGTAGAGACGCCAGTGCCGGGCGTTAGGAGCAAACGGTGTCAACTGCGGTCATTTTCTTTGAGCTGACGTCCCAATTAAGTCACATGGTGCCTGTGATGACTGCATGTTCCGTGTCATATTTCGTCTGTGGGGCAATCTACCCTTCTATCTACGATATCCTGGCTGGATGGGCAGGACTCCATTCTTTGTGTTACGATCTAAATGAACATGTTCTCAGTCATAAACTTGCTCAAGTTCTGTCCCTGTTTTCTTTACCAGAGATACGACTTATGATGAAGCGATTCTAGCTTTGGTACGGAAAATGTGAAAAGCGGCGATTTGTGACCTGTTTTGCGTATCTTGCGCTGTGCAGAATGCTCACAAGAAAGAAGAATACTTTCCGATTTGTGATGGCAGTGATACACAGTTGCTCATTGTACGTTCTCGCCATAATGTGACAGCTCTTTTGCTGGGTAGATTGACACCTTTTTTTCCACCATAGGGATGTCTTCGACGGTATGATTTAGAAATTGCAGTCGCGTGATTTCTTGCAGCACATCGGAAACAGATGCCGGATGCCAGAGATCCAAAGATTTCACTACGCGTTGAGAAATTAGTATCGAAGATTCTTGACATTGATAAGAAAAAGAGTGCAGTCGTCGAAGATTATTCACTTGTCGATTTTCAGCCGAAAGACGCGAGTTCGCTTTCTAACCCGGTGAGAGATGTTTGTCTCTAAACTCTTTCACGAGTCCATCGGCTTACATGATTCCCCTTGCTCTTATTGTCATGCTCCAGCTAGAATTGGGTCCTCCATTTCACGACTATACGTTTACGTCGGTCCCAGTGGAGAGTTATCCCCTCAGGTGCCTAATTTTACTTGGTTTTTGTTCTTCCTTGTATCGTGCTAATAAAGGAAGGCATACTAAATTTATGTGAACAGGTTGGAGAAGACGTGAAACTTTACCGTGTACACAAAGTTGCTGCAATGAGTGCATGGACAAACGTTTATGTCGTACGACTTTGTAAACTACTGGCTGTGGTTAATTTCGATTCGTCGCTTACAATGCTGCGAGCAGAAGAAGATCCTGTCCTGCTAGCACCTTGAAGGCCCTTTGTAGGCGGATGAAACACCTAATACTTAATAAAATCAAGATATCAATCGAATTGATCTAATGATACGAAACAGCTCTTCATTCTTCTTCCTCTTCTTAAACTTTGTTAGCAAATTATGTTAAGCACTTCAGTAGATTTTGTCTCAAGCTCTTGAGCTTTTACCCCTTCAGAGAGCGTATCATCAAATGGTCGATTCGTCATAATTGAAGGTTGAAACGCACTCTCGTCTGGTCTCGCCTCACGTGGCTTTTGTTCTTCTCCACTTGTCCGAACAGGTTCCACTTCCGTTCTTAGTAGTGGTTCAGCACACATGCAGCAAAAATTGGCACTTTCTTGATGTAATTTCTGAAAGCATCGCAGACATTCCATCACTTTGGTGCATTTCTTCTCATCATGACTCTCGCAATCATGAGTTGTAAAATTCCACTGGACCCGACAGCCGGACAACATTGATACATATTGATAACATATTAATAACATATTGATGCAGCCAGGGGCTTTATCTACATTGATGCAGCCAGGGGCTTTACCTACGTGTAATGGAATCCATGATGGTTTGACTCACTTCTTCCACCTCCGAGCGAACAGCCACGTGCTCGATATTTGTATACAAAATCTGTAGCCATCGACACCGTAAGCGTCTCAATCGACCACTCGTTAAATAGCCCACAAACGCATCGTCAGGCGTCATGTTTCGTGCAGCGTCTTTGGCCTCAGAACTGCAGCACAGATGGTAGGTTGTGCTGCAACGACGTTCTAATGAATTATATCTACCTGGCCGATTTAGGTACGATTTACCTCCCACATTGAATTGCCTATTTTCCCACTTTGATTAAAACCTAAAATTGCCAAAACCTAAAATTCCCACTTTAAATCAATCTAGATCCCAGTTTGACCTCAAAATGGTGTTTTGGTGCGCCAATAATCCGAAAAAAGAATTTTTGCAGTAAAACAAATAATAGGGTGCTCACTGTGGACTTGAAAGTGTAAAAAGACCAAGTTACAATGGAGATCAGGTGATGGCAATCCTTCAAGAAAGTGAGAAGGAGAATAAACGTGAACCAACCATCCAAGAAGGAACGCTTATGCATTTCCATGCCCGTTTGGGGCACTTGAGTTTCGATGCAATCGAAAACATGGCAAAAGATGATTTTGTTTTCGGTATAAAACATACTGATAACAAAAGGATGACCTGCTGGACCTGTTCACAGGAAAAGCAGACTAAAAATGCAAGGTCCAAGCAAGACAGTGAGTGGTCTATATGCGCCGACGGACCGCAGTGGGGGCGTTATCTGTTCTGACTTAAAAGGATCCATAACGCCGAAAGACATATTCGGCAATCGATATCTGATCAACTTTATTGACTTTAAGTCAAACTATGTACGAGTATTTTTGGCAAAGACCAAAGCGCAGCGGCGAAATTTTTCGAACATTTCTTGGTGTTTTTCGAGCGTCAATTTAACTGCAAAGTACACCTGCTGAGGACAGATGGAGGACTCGAATACAAGAACCTAGACCTATTTTGCAAGCAAACTGTAGTGGGGAGGAGCCGATTTTCCAAATCCAGAACGGAAGTTTTGGGTGGGATTCGGATACCCAGTAGCCCGGACGACCAACTATTCAGGGGGGGGGTACTCCGTTGATCCTGATCGGCATCAGGATCATATGAATCATCAATATGATGACTGATCCGATCCTCCCGGTCTTGTGACCGGTCGTCATGTACTATAGAATCCATATTTAACTTCATCTCACCTTGTGTACCCATTGATTTTCGGTGGTTACACTCACTCAGGTGGACTCTCAGATGAAAAGGTTGATTCGAATCAGGTCGGAGGAGATGACTTTCTCGAGACGGGGGTGTCCTCGGGTAGGAATCTTCACCGAAAAACGAGTCAGTGTCGATACTTAATTAAAGTATCTAAAGGCGCTAATTGGGAAACTTTGTCCGATCAGGCCAGCCAATAAAACGAGAGATAACGAGAAACCACGATAAAACCATGATCTTCCACAGTAAACCACAAACGTTATCTCCACGAAACCTTTCCAATTAGTAAAACCGTGCTCAAAACACGTGCGCGTGAGGGGTGAGGGTTGAAAACCTAAACAAAGCCCGTCGGAGGCCTTCCGGTAAGCCGAAATGCGTCTATGCGCGTCTTAACCGGGACTTAAACAGGGGCCTAGTTAACCCTGTGCTCCCAATGACCGCGGCACGTGGCGGAGCGACTCTTTGTTTAGGGGTTAAATTCAAACCTGTTATTATATATGCAATATCCTATACCTAATGTACCATACACCACCTTATGTGACCCACCTCATGCATCTTGCCCATTTCGTCACACAGTTGCTCCAGTACCACCGTAAACCCATCTTCGACGCATCATCAACCTGATCCGTACCACTTCTGGACCGATCACGATCTTCAACCACCCTGGTTCCTCGGGAATCAGCATAGAACCAGTTCGGGATCGGTCTCTCAGGCACTGTTCAACCCGATCTTGACTGAAACTCCTTCTCCCTCCGCACCTGGAAGCTGATTCGGGGCTGATCAGGATTGGTTCGTGGTCAGCACAGTGATACGGGCGATCAGCCCCAGATCACTTCGAGACACCGCAGGATTACCAAAACATCGACATCGTCCGCTCGCTCAACCCTATACTCGACCTCCATTGTATGTTGGACCGCAAGGATCACACCGACTCAGCACTCCTCTTGAAGTTGGACCCGATCTGATCTCTTCATGCTGATTCAGGGTGGATTCATCGACCCTTGTCGCTTATTCCAGTTCGGTAAGGCTCATACAGCTCCCCACTTCACATATCATGCTCTGTCATATATCTGGTCTTCATATCCTAGTGCGGGACCAAATTATTCGACCGGTCGGACCGGGAGTTTCATACCCCCATCAACTTCAGACACTTGGATCATCCATGATCCACTCCAATGACCAGTCTCTGCCGTTCCTGATACACCACACCATCTCTAATGCTGTCCATCATGTTTGTCTCGGCCGATCTGGTCTCGCATGTTCACATGAACTCAAACCAGTACCCGGTATCCAAATCCGACCGTGATATTCGCTGGTCCGTTAGTATCTGGGACCAGGCGTGATTACGGTATCCTCTTATTTCTTCCACATTTGCGATGGCCCGTTATCACCTATATGTCATCCTGAACAGAATCAGCCTGCCCTACCCCTATTAACGGTCCCATCTTGATGGGTGTTCCCATAGCCACCAATCAACAGCAATGTGTGGTCCACTTCTTCCTGATTTTGTTGAATCGCTCCACCACAGTAGTGATACGACAGATAAGCGAAGCAAACAATCAGTGGAGTAACGGAAAAGCTGAAAGGATGCATAGGACGATTATGAATATGCCAAGGTGCATGGTGTTTTCATGCGGACTAAATCTTTCGTTTTGGGGCGTCGCGGTTTAATATGCAGCCTACATTATAAACAGAAGTCCTACAAAAGCAAACGCAAGGAACATGACACCCTATGGAATGCTGACGGGAAAGAAACCAAATCTCGGTGAGATTGTTGCATTTGGATCTCCGTGTACGGCTTTCAGAAATCCAGGTAAAAACTCGCTTGAGCACCGTGTCCAAATTGGAGTGATTGTTGGAAAAAGAGAAGAAGTCAAGGGATACAAGGTATACCTTAAGGACGAGCGAAAAGTGGTTGCAACGCAACACACCAAGAATATCGACTACTATCGTTGGGTTTTACGTCGATGACTGGCTAGTAACTGGAACACAGGAGGAGCTCGCGGATGAAATGAAGTGAAGGTGCTAGAAATTAAAAACTTGGGGAAAGTCTCGAAATTTCTAGGAATGAGAGTAACATACGACAAAACTGCGGATATACGTTAGATCAAGAAGTCATGATATGAAAAATGCTTCGCAAACACAACCTTGAAGACGCAAACCCTGTGAAGACTCCGATCAACAGCGAATACGAAGATCTGAATCTGGAATATCGAAATCGTTTGGAAAAAAACGTTAAAAAGCGAATTACCTTCGATAAAAAAGTTCAATCGTTGGTAGGTGCATTGCTTTGGGTTTCGCGTTGCGCCTGGCCAGATATTTCTTTCGCGGTGCACAAGGCTGCGCGAAGAACCCATGATCCGACAATGGTTGACTGGAATTTGGTGAAACGTGTCCTAAGATACCTAAAAGTCACAAAATAATTAAAACTTCACATGGGTTTGAAAGCAACGAACACAAGACAAAGCATAACATCGAAGGCTACAGCGACAGGTTCCAAGAACGATAGAAAATCGACAGCCGGTGGAATAACCCAGCTGAGTTGCATCATAATCAACTGGTTATGTAAAAAGCAAGGAGGTGTTTCTTTGTCAACCATGGAGGCCGAATACTGCGCAGCGTCCAAAGTCGAAGTGGAGATGCTTGCTTGCAGAGAAATCCTACAAGAAATCGGAATACTAGTGGAAAAACCAATCGTAATTCACATGGACAATCAATCGGCGATCAAAGTTATGAATGAAAACGATGGATTTTCAAAACTGAAATACATTGACATTTATGATGTCTAAAATGAAAGATGGAGAAATCAAGGCACAACACTCCACTACAGATGTCATTTTGGCTTATATCTTGACGAAGGCCCTACCTTATCCGAAGCTCGCAATGGAATTGGACTGATGTAAAATTCACACTGAGAAGGAGTGCTGGAAATTTCGGGTTTGGCACAAAAATAACGTTTAAAGTATTTTGGTACTTTACACCGATGAAAGTGGTACAAAACTGGTATACGGTAATATCGGTTTTGGATATAAAATTTGTATTTTTTATGCAGTTAAGAAATAAAAACACACAAAGTCGAAGTTGCAGTCGCATGAGTTTCCTGGGAGGTTATGCAAGTCAAGAATAGTTTTAAGAACAGTCGATTATCACTTCTCAATACACACTGCATTGTTAACTTTAACCTTGTACTTGAAGTTGTATTACTTTAATTATCGCTATCAAGACCTTCGACTGTCAACTATGAACAACGAATTTCAACAGACTTTTGTCCACTTTTGGCTCGAATAGGTAGTAGTAGTAGTAGTAAAATGTAGTTCTAATTAGTCTTAACTATTAGCTACTATAAACATATGCATTCTAGAATGTAATCTAGGCTCAGACTGATTGAGTGTGGTACTGTCATGTATCGCAGACTCTTGATCTTTGTCTACACTTGGGAACTGGGTATCTGGTGCTGGAAGATATTCGAAGACGCACTGTGAACTTATACGTAGTCTAATACCGTCTTCCCGAGTTAAGTAGGATCTTGCTTCATATTCCGCCACTGCTGCGACTTGAATTTTACAGTTGTTCCATATCGTCTCTAGATGGTCAAACGCATCTCTCAGGATTCCTTGAAAGATCGTTTGGTTCCGAAGCTGCCATAGCCATGCAACCCCAATCCCGCATAGGCCATTCCATAATCTCTGAAATACCGCTGCGTAAGTTTCATCGTACCACCCATGTTGACGCATCATTGCCTCCTTTATTCTTGATCCAATAGGGGGAGCCTTTCTGGACACCACCGCTGTTTCAAATTGAGATAACTCCCTATCAGTTAGAATGACTCCTCGCCATTGCTGGATCAACCGACGCCAGAAAGCTTTCGCTCGCTTACATTCCCACAGGATGTGACTAATATCAGTCCTGGTGGATGTGCATGTTCGATCTAGTTCGCAGCTGCTATCCGAGGAAGTCCGGATATGAAAAGTGTTTAACTGCATAGTCACCGCCCTAAAGTGCACCCAAACCTGATAATTTGTCAGCATATTATCATGTTCCCATACTTTATTCAACTCCACATCTTGTAAGCCAGTCCACCAGGAACTTGTCAGGCATTTTGTCTTCCACTTCAGTACCACCTTTGGTAGTTGGGGAGCTATCCCATGAAAATACAGTTTGCGGAAACCTCGCCTTAAATAAGACCATATTTTTCGTATCGGCGTCGTATCTTCAACTGTCCATCCTATCAGATGTAAATCCGGATGGGGTTTCAATACGACGTAATCATCTTGAGGTGAGAATATGTCCTCGTGATCCTGAAATGTGCTTGATATCATTCTCCAGAGTATTCCATCCGCTTTTAGTGCAAGTATGCATGCATCGTTACTGTTCGGTGCAACTCCTCTGACTCTCCCGGGGGATACAAATGACCACTCGAAGAATTGTAGGCAGGCCGGTCCTTGATCCAGTTGGATTGGTGGCCTGACTCCAAGCGTTTGACCGATTTCCACTCTCGGTGAAGCGAGAATTATTGCACATAGCCATCGTCCTATTTTGGCGCACGTATGTGATCTTTCACTGATTCCAGTAACCTGCCACGTAAACATTGTTTTCGTTAGTCTAGTGATACCTAAATCTCTGATAGTCATTCTTGGTATTCGCTCATATTTCCGTGGCACTAGTACATCCGCATGTACTTCTTGTATCCACGGGCTAGAGCTCCACTGATATGTTCCCCAGAAAGGCAGCATGGAGCCTGGGAGCAAGTCATGATAGGGATACTCATCAATGTCTATTCTTACAGTGAAGACATCTGAGTGGCTTAAGCCATGACTTTTCAATGCCAAACAATTTTCCATGTCATGTATCACCTTCGGTAAACTCATTTGAGTGTATCGTTGCAATTTTTCTTTCTGTTCCAAGTCTGGTCCTAACCATTCCATTATAGTTCTCCCAATAGACCTTGTTGTGGTTTCGCGGACCGGCTTCCCTGCTTGACAGAGTTTATAACCTGTTGTTGGTGTAATCCATGGTCCAGATGAAACGTCCGAGCCTATCCCATGTAGGTCTAACCATGCCCTTTGGTAGGTGTCTCTCGCAGCTATCAACCATTGATAAGTTAGTTTTAATCTTTGAACCTGTAAAGCAACTGGTATCGAGATTAAGCCTACTCCCCCCGCCGCGTGCGGAGTAAAGAGTAAGGTCGGTGATATGTTGTGCCGTTCCTTATCTGCTCTGGTGCTGTTCCTCCAAATAAACGCCTTTTGGATGTGAACTAGTTCTTGTAATACTTACTCCCCAGACGGATCAAACATTCGCGCTGTAAATAGCAGAGACGGGATCGCAATCACATTGAATAATTGCACTCTCTCCATAAACGCCGTTCCACATTCTGTTGCTGTCGCCAATTGTCTTTTGATGGCTTGAATTCGGAGTGCCCAATTTATGCTGCATAAATTCGCCCATCCAAAGTGATAGCCTAAATATCGAATGGTTTCTCCTTCCGGTATTACCGGTAACGTGTACCACTTTTTTGGTACAACTTCTGAATTTAGGAAGAGAAACTTACTTTTTGTTGGTTGGATATGCAATCCTGATAGATCCCCGAATCTCCTCACAATTGCTAAAGCTACTGGAGCTTGCTCCGCTCGATGAATGAAAATAGTCGAGTCATCTACAAATGCCGAGAAACGGTGTTGTACCGAGCGATCACATTTAAGAGGGTTTACCCCCTGTAACTGATGTTCCTGTAATAATGCCAGAGCCAATGGCTCCGCTGCTATGATGAAAAGCAGTGGCGCTAACGGACATCCCTGATGAATGCCTGAACGAACATGTAATGGAGTCGAAAAGCTGTTATTTACCAGAAATTCTGCTGTTGTCCCCGCGTGAAGTCTGTTTAATAGATCGATGAAACCATCCGAAAACCCAAATAAACTTAGAACTGTAAATAGGTAATCCCGGTCCACCGTATCATAAGCTTTGCTGAAATCCAGGAACAGTATCCCTGCGCTGTGGGCCGCAGATTCTCTCCTCAGATTTTTATATGTGTTAAAGGTCGCCTGCATCATTATTACTGCCTTGTCCATTCTTCGCCCAGCTACAAACCCTTGTTGGGTTTCTCCAATTAGTTGTCCAAGAAAGGCTTGCAGCCGTCGGGCAATAATTTTGGCCAATAATTTGTATCCCGTAGTTAGTAAAGAAATCGGCCTATAATCCAGAGCATCACTGGAGTCGCCTTTTTTCTTAACGGTATAACAACCGCCTTTAAGAATGATTTAGGTGGGGTTGCCCCAGCTAGAATCTCATTAAAGATTTTTGTTAATGGTCCAATGAGGATATCAGAGAAGTCCTTGTAGAAATCGTTACTTAATCCATCATATCCAGCTGCTTTTCTACGGGCAATACCCCTGATTGCCCACTCGACATCCTCCTCGAGAATATCCTCCATTAACGACTTGTTTTGTAAACCAGTAACCATTCTGTCCCTTGGCACCTTCATGAATTGACACATGTCCTTCATCAGTGTGGAGGTTTGTACAACTCTATGACTTGCGCTTAGAATTGTTTTCCAAGTGGCCGCAAATCTATCGGGAATGGAAATTCCATCCTCAAATGCTGGACCTGAAGTTGCGTTTATTCTGGTCACTGTTTGATCTCGTTCCCAGATAGATGTCCGTTTGAATAGCCACCGAACATCTGCCGCGGATCTATGGAGACGTAATCCCTTGCGAAAGGACCTTTCTTTACTCATATCATCTGCTAAAGCCTGAACAATATGTTTTCGTAAAGTCGCGTTATCTCTCGCCGTGCGCTGTAGATGCCTTACGCGCTTCCGTCGACGTCTCGCCACCTTCCTTCTAATATTGTATATTATGTTTCGGCACTCATCCATGGAATTATCCCACGTTAATGTTGACATTTGGGTGGTCAAGGGTTCCATTAACCGTTCCAATAACATATCTCGAGTTTTGTCATCACGAGATCCTGGAAAGGGGTAAGGCATTCGTCTATTTGCCAATTGTAATCTTGACACACTTGGGTCTTTTAGGCACAGACACAATTGATTATGGTCAGAATATACTGAGGGAGCTTCCACCGCTACCCATACTACCCAACCTTTCCATTGATCTGATACATAAAAGCGGTCGATTCGACTCGCGTGATTGCCTCGCCAATACGTGAAGTGATCTGTCGGGTCTAGCTGTAATTCTTCTTGCACGGGTGTCATAAGAAGACGTGCATCCCACAGATGCCAGGACGCAACCAGTCTCGCTAGCGCTCGACTCTCTGGTCTATGCGAACGGGTGCCTCCTAGTCGGTCCAATATTGGGGTGTCCACGCAGTTAAAATCACCTCCGATTATGCTGTTGGAGGGTTTTCTGATGAACATTTTATTAATGTTACTAAAAAAAATTTCCCTTCCAACGGCATCCCCAGACGGTCCATATAAATTTATTAACGTGCAGTCATTCCATTTCACTGCCATTATACGATTCGTCCATCCAAGTTCATAATATGGTTTAATTTGATCCACAAGTTCGGGCACAATCAGTATTGCTACCCCTCCTTGCTTATACGGGTGTACACTCCAATAAGATAAGCTTTGTGATTTATGCGGCTGTCCCCATAACCAAGCCCATTGTGTGGCTACTTCATCCCGTTCCGTGGTTGTTACTATGTGCGTTTCTTGTAGAAATATAATCTGTGCGTGATAGTCCAATCTACCTCTCTTCCAGGAATAAAGCCAATTTGAAATGTCTTTCTTTGTAAAACCCCTAACATTTTGGGATAATATTATTGATGTCAATTTCGTTGGGTCATCCTTACTTGCTTTTGACGATGTATATTCCATGTCTTTCAGAAGACGGTGTTTCGTAAAAATATCACTGTTTTTCATGGTAAAATATTCATGGTTAGGGGCATGCTTTATTGCGGTGCCCTTAGTAACAACTGGCGTCCTGCAGACCATGTTCCTCTTTATCTGTATTTTCCTTGACGTTTGCCTGTATTGCATCTTTTGAGTACATGTACTCATACAAGTCTTTCCACGCTGTCTGTTCTCGTTTTTCTAACGCTGTGAACTTTGCTGCATACTCCGGGTTTTCAGCCATTACTCTTAAATGTCGCTGAAGGAGGCATAAAATGGTATCAGTGGGATTGTAATTGTTTCCCATCATCGCCGCTAACTGCTCCGCGAAGATGTGACTACTTATTAACATGGTTGCCAACAGGAGTACTTGTCTCGGTGCTAGCAGTTTTAATATTGTGTTCCCACCATACTGAATTTTGCGTAACTGCCCCCATTCTTGGGAGCTATTAATTATCGCCATTTTTTGACTTTGGGATCTCATGACATTATATCGGTTTTCCCATTCTGTGAACCATTTCCCTGGTATATCTAGAAGACCTTCCCTTTTGCCTGCTTCTACTACCTCTATCCAGCATTGCTCTCTCCATTTTTTCGTTAATTCCACTAATACACTCGAGTGAACACTATCCAGGATATAGTGCGTTCCAGGAACATCCTTTATTAAGTGTAATAGCCGATTGCCTTCTCTTTGGGCCGCTTTAACCCACAATGTTTTTGTGGAGCTGATTAGCGGGAAAGGCACGCCCGTTTGTTCTTCCCATTGAAGAATTAAATTATGCCATGTGATGTTGAAATTTTCTAGCGAGAGTGGGTTCGCCAACGTCTCCTTTTCACATTTCATGAATTCATCCATGAGTTCACGTTCGACGGGTACTAACTCCATTGATTCGGCTTTTTCTTCGGAATGTTCTCGTCTACATAATCGTTTTGAGAGGGGACTATTACTCCCTCCCGGTTCTGGTGTGTCCTGTGAATTGTCTCCTGTATCCGATGGTTTGTAGTCCGAATCGGATGTTGATCCGTCAGAAATTAGTAAAATTTCTTGTTCCGGTTGAGTATCCGCCCAGACTTTGTGATACCACTGTTCTAAGATGGGTTTGGAAATTTGGTATTTTTGAAGGAAATACGTCGCCGTTGCTGGGTCCTCCAAGTTAGCCGCCAGTAAACTTTCTTGTTCCGGTAGTGACAATTTACTAACAGTGTCCGATAGGAAATGGAGTAATTCACGCATCCTTGAATCCTTAGTTCTGATAATGTCAGCAATTTCACATTTCAAGGCGTGGTGAATGGTCGGCCCATTTAGCCGGTGGAGAATGTCCTCAATGTTACCATCCCACTCATCTGGGTCCCACGGTGAACATCCTCCATAATTAGTTACCATGCCTTCATCACTTTCTACAATCTCCTGTGATATCTCGTTACTATCCAACTCCGGTGCTCCTTCTTGTCCAGAGTACACCTTTTCGTCATCGTAATTTTTGTCATCACTACTCTTATTCATGTCCACATCATCCGATGGCCATTGTCTGTCACCACTTAATATGGCTGCATAATGTTGCCCACTGTATTCGAGTATGATCGGTCTTTTGTCCTGATAATCTTGTTCCGTAACTTCTGTAAGAAATTTTTTCATCCGTTCATAGAATACACCAATCGTGATTGGGTATTCTCCATTTATTTGATATGTTTCCCTCGTTTTGTACGCATTTCTGGCGTGAACAAATTAAAACCTGGACACTTTGCACTTAGTGGGTGGCTCAGCACGTAGATATCTCGTTGTAACATCGTACTTATCGACATCAGCGTGTCGTTGCTCCCCCACGCTTGACGGGGGATATTGTCATTGATTTTTGAACTGCTTTCTGCAAATTCCAATAGATACTGTTGAAATTGTTTCCGCGGTTCTGTGGCTGACAAATCCGATTTGGCTTGACCTAGTTCCTTAAGGGTCGATTTCCTGGCTTCATGTGAGAATTTGTCCTCGAAGTCCATCAAGGCTCTTGCCAAACATCCTTCTTTTAAGGCTTTAGTCATTTTTTCCAATGCTCCATCGTTTTCGATAGTTTTTTCCGATCCCGTTAAGGATTGACAGACTGCATAAAGTTGACAATTATGACAATTACCCGTAGGCGGGGTCATGACTTTCCGCATGCCTAAGGCTTCAAATAACTTTGATACCGACTGTAAATCTTGCGGTAAATCTTCCTCCCAATCCAATGGTTCCAGTCTTAATATAGGCCCGTCAACTTTTGCGTATTCATCAATCACTTCCG
>MIQA02001858.1:0-55125 GCA_001887855.2 Sclerospora graminicola | reverse complement strand
CATTTCTGGAGCTTCGAAGTTGAGCTTCAGCTCAGCTTTTAAATCCTGATAGGTCAGCGCAGATCCGTCAGTGGCTCTGCGGCTCATCGTTCATGCCCTGGCGCGACCGCCTAGGCATGTGGTGGCGAAGTAGGCTTGTGAATGTGGGTCCTCAATTTTTTGCGCAGAGTGGGCATCTTCCACCTCTGCGAACTACTACGAAGGGGTTCACCTCCTTCGCCAATAAAGGGCGGAATCCGTGCCTTTACCACTTCAACGCTCCCACTAGATGTGGGCGTTGTTTGTTGCGACCGTAATATTGCGGAACGCACCTGAGGATCAACAGACATCCTCTTCAAACGGGTAACCGTATCCATGGCTTCCTCCGGGGTTTTACCTCGGAGAGAGATGATCTCGGGTCCTATGGTCCGGATCATCTCTATCACAGTGGTCACAGTACTCTGTGACCAGTTAGGGAAGTTTTCCCTAACTAAATCTTGCTCGAGCGGACGCTCACGCTCACGATCGCTGGCTGTTGCCATGACAGCCAGCGGCTCTTAAACCTTCGTTCCGCTAGTTAACAAGCGAAACGCGTCAAAAGTGGTCGTTAAGACGGACCACAAAGTGCTACCAGGTGTAACAGGCTAGCTGTTACGCGGCTTACACTGTGAAATTGCAGTGAGGAAGCGTGCAATTGAGTAGGACCAAATGTAAAATTTGGTCCTCCTTAGTTTACCTTAGATAAACTAAATCAAGACTAACTAATTTGTTAATTAATCACTTAAGTTTATATATATATAAACCTAAGGCTACGTGTCAGAAGGAAGGGAAGTTTAAGAGTGAATATATTATGAGTGGTTTAGAGTTAATAACTATAATTAAATCTTAACTAATCGTACAAACATGTAGTATAAAACTGGTCTGAATGATATCTTTATCAATAGATTTCCTTTTAGACTGGATAATTATATCAGAATCTGTTCTCAAAGTGGATTATAACAACTTATAATCCAATATTCGCATTTCAGACATTAAGTCTGGAATTGAACTGTGATATTTCATTTTAAATATCACTTATGTAATTGCACCCCATTACACAAATACTTTGTAATGGCCTTTTTACTGGAGTTTGGCGCTTTTATCCGGTTTAATCTGCTTCCAATAGATGCTTCACTGATCAAAGAGGAGCTTGACCTCGCATGCTTGCTTTGATACTTTTGTTTCTCGCTGGTCAAAAATAATCGTTTATACTGTCTGGCAAAGAACGTTTGTTGATGCTTATCGATATCGCGGTATAGATTCGATGAGCCAGCTCACAGCTTCTGCAACCTGATGAGTTTGTGGGTTATGTCCGGGTAGGGGTATAACATTTTTGCTTTGAAAAGAATGGCTGGAATAGCCGCAGCACTGAGCACTTGGACACGTTCCCGGACAGATGTTCTGCGCTGTTACCAACCGCTTCTGGAGCGCGCTAAGTCTTATTATGACTTCCTCGAGACGGGGGTGTTCTTCGGTGGAAATCTTCACCGGAGGACGAATTAAAGTGGTACGTAATACAAAGTACCGTATAAGTCGGGTAGGGAAACCGGAGCGGCCAATAACGAGCGATAACTAATAACCACTTAAAAATACTAAAACCACGATATAATCACGATTTCCACAGTAAAAACACCCACAACCTTTCCAATTCGAAACAAGTGGACGTGAGGGGTGAGAATAGTAATCCAGTACAATTTCGTTGGGGAACTTCCGGTGAGCCAAAGTGCGTCAAAGCGCGTCTCAACCGGGGATAAGCCGAGCTACAGGGGGCCTTATGCTACCAATGACCGCCGACATGTGACGGAGCGATTCTTTGTTTAGCGGGTAAATTTAATCATATTATTTAATATGTAAAATTTAATACTAAGTGTACCGTAAACCAACCTATGTGACTTGCCCAATATTCCGATCTTGATCATCCCATCACATGATTGGTCGATATTGCCTTCACCTAGTCTTCATAATAACTCGACCATCTCTGTTGCCTTTATAATCCTTCAAGGTCGGGTCACCTCTGCTGATCCCGGGTCTGACCTTGTTTCCGATGTCGACTTTTGGACCTGGTCTTGGAGCTGACTGCCGGAGCCGACTTGGGCCCTTTCCAATACATGGTCTAATAACCATCAATTGCTTTCAACTCCAATAGTGTCCCCTATCGGCTGCAACGTCCTCAAGGCAGGTTGGTAGGGTTAATTGGTCGATCAGAGAAATTTACCATTCTGACCACTCGAAACATCCATGTCCAGCCAAAGTACTATTCGAAAGACATAACCAAACCACACTCTTGGTTAGTTCAGCCGCAATCTGGATCCGTTGATGCATCTCAACTCATATCTGGCTCTTGAGTCGACCTCATCCATTATTTAACCATCCATGGGTGGTCGCGTGGCTTAACCGATCCACTCCAGCCGAATAATCCATGATCCGGTATGACAACGGTTTATCTTCTACTTGACCCCATTATAACATGCACCTTTTAAGTTGGGTCGACTCGTACCACATGCCGACTGCCACTTTCTGTCCATCCGTTATGGCTGGCCTCGAGACCATCCATTTAGCGCAGCTGTATGGAGCACTCATATTAACATCCTTAAAATCTTCTTCACCACAAGAAAAGGAGAATTCGAAGGCTGTTCAGCGGAGTATATACTGGTTCTCAAAAATGTGACCAAAACCATTGAAAAAACTAGACTGTATAAGTTCCTGAAATCGATTTTGGGGTTCTTTTTTTGTTAAGGACATGGATAAGCCATCACGTCATTAGCCTGGGAATGAAAGATTCCAGCCGGAGGGTGCCTAAAATTCTTCAAAGGTATTAACCGTATCCGTTGGTGTGGGATGCTGATTTTTGTCGGTCATCCGATGACGCGGGTAACCCGCCATTGTTTACGATGTGGAGAAGTTAGGCATCAGGTAAAAGTCGCCCTAAAAATGATCATTCCCTGCATACTACCAATTCTATCAAAGTCACAGGGGAAGAAACAGCTAAACTTGAGGTTCCGGTACCTACCGTTTTGAGCTTTGATAGTATGAGGAAGGAGGTATGGATGAATTGTCAGGGATTCGAGAAGGAACAAAAACGAGTATAAGCAGAATAATCAACAGCAGACAGATCAGGCGAGGAAGGGATCACGCATCAAAGATCGTAGAGACAAAAAAAGGCAAGGAGGTGAGTACATCTCTAAAACACCAGGATTTATCATGATCTTTTCTTCTAGGGATATGTCGGTGGTGATGTTATCATCAGTACTGCCCCAAGCAAAATTTCGAGTTCTCCTTCTTTTTCTGTGACTGCATGTGTTACTGTGTGACTTCCGGTTTCACTTGAGCTTCAATCACAAGTAATTCAGTATTCCCCTTCTGCATATTATGCGCCGAGATCCCGTTGCGTTGAGTTCCTGCCACGTTCCTGCTGCGTTCTTTACTCACTTTGCCCTGTTCCGACTAATTCCGCTTACCGCCTTGCTTCTACTCATTAGATACTTCTGATTTAATTTTTAGTGACTGCCTTTATAAGTTATTCATTCATGACATGTAATTCCATCGACGTGTTTGCTTCTGTGTTGACCTCCATATAATTTTTTTGGTTTGTTCCCTTGTTTCCGTGTTGCTAATTTTCACTCTGTTCCTAGTTTGCCACTGCTTGACATGTTAGGTGAGCCCTGTGACACTTCCTCCACTTGGCTCCAGTTCTAATTCCCCAGTTGGGATGCCCTAATTGCAGGCCTATAAAAAGCCTGCATTAGTGCAAACACCAGCGACAGGAACTGCCAGGCCTTAATAATTGCACACGGACTGATGAACCCAAAAATGGAAGTTCGCCGGACTTATCAGTTGAAATAACTGAGATGGTTCAAAAAGGTTGTGTAAACAGAGAAATGCTGGATTTCAGTCAAAAATATCCAGCTGGTATCAGGAAGAATACTCTGTTAATCTTGGCAGAGGATAGTCAAAGGTCTCCCCGCAACAGTCTGAGATTGCTTTCAAGAATTATCTGGTGGAATATGGGACGAGTCCATCCGATTTGGATTAATCGGCGGAACCACGAACGTGGGGAGGCAATGACACTTTGGGTAGTATATGTACAATGTTGCAACGGGACATTTTTGTTATAAGCCCAATTGAAGGGTCTACTAAATTTGGCACTATTCACTATGACACTCGACGCTAAGCAACTGAACAAATAACCCTACCACCAACTACAACTGAGCAAGCGAATAAGGAGTGTGTCCTCTAAGGTATGTGCCCCCTTATTTGCTTGCTCAGTTGAAGTTGGTGGTGAGGTTCGGGTAGTATTAGTTTCTTGTAAGTTGTCCAGTTGCTTAGCGTCGAGTAGTCTGTTCTTCAAAGGGGGATAGTTAACGTAAAACCTTAAGATATAAAACTACCTCTACCAGGTCACTTCATATAGCTACTTCCTACTTATGTATCTCTACTTATAATTCCACTTTTTGCTACTTAACCTAAATTTGCATTTGTCTAATCTTAAGCCATCGTATATTAACCTTTCAATCGCAAAATTTCAAAGTATTTACTACAATCACCCCCCACCGCCGCCCCTGACTGATTATCAAAGGAATAAGCGTTATATTCTCGAGCGCTTACTTTAGAAGCACTCGATTCCTGGTAAGGAAGGACAGCGTACCGACGCTGGTTGGGCTACTCCAAAGACTTTGACTCTTGGAAGCCGATCAAGATTCTGAGGGCTGACGCCACTGATCGCTTCATGGTGTTTGAGAAGGATACTTCTTAAACTCGTAATTTGAATGAGCATCAACACTAGGTGTTGATGCATTAAGGACATCAATAATGCCCTTAACCTTGGAGGGTACATCACGCGCTCGCGCATGACGTGAACTCGAATCACCTATTCATCGGGACCTTTGTTGTAGTTATCAACAAAGGCGTTCCAACTTTGACTCAGGACATCCTTAATGTGCTTGTTCCTTTTCGGCTCGTATAATAGCGAACCTGAAAAAAAGGTCGATAAAGTATCGACGTTTATCATCAGTACAACGATAGAATCGGCGTTTGAGGATGTTAGTCATTCAAGACGTTGATATCGAACAACTCATACTGGCAGCAATATTTACGATGGCCGCCACTGTTGGGTGCAAGATACAACCTGGGGTCCAACTTGTACGGAACATACGGTTCCGTACGATAAGACGAATCAGAATTTGCATAAGACACTTCTGCCCGCTATTTCTTGGCATGGTTGAACTCGCGCTACACGCCGAGTCTACATTACGACTCGGTGAACGCCTCGGAATATAACTTGGTTCTTCTTCAACCTCTTGTAGGAGTCGTCGCTCTCATTATCGATAGCGTCAGAATGGATACCAGTATCACCGTATAGCGACGAATACTTAGCGGCTTTAAACTTGCTAGATGTCTCCTGGGGACATCAATTTCCCCCTCCCACTCCTCATCGTAGTCATCGCCGAGCAGCGACGATGAGGTATCTTTCGTCCGGCATACGTTACTTTGTCGTGTTACCGGCCGCCACCCACTGCACCCAAGAAGTCATACCCGAGGAAATATAAAAACGTAGATGTTATGTGGGATCGAGATGTGTTTCACCTATCGCGGAGCCTTATAAAGTCCGTGTATCGGTTTAGTCCAATATCGGTAGTAACATGGATAGAGGAATACTCTTTGTTTTATCACAACGGTGCCCTCTCAATCGACCATGTACTGGGGACTCGACGCAATTAAAGTCCCCCGCTAGTACCATGGGTCCATTACATTGTGATAAAAGCGTTTCCAACTGGCCATAACATTGTACTCGGGTCCCGGTAACTGCTGATGGTGCATATATATTGACCAGCCGGGAGTTATTACATTTTAATAAGATTTGGTGATTTGACCTGGTTTCCTGTCTCCACGGAATTACTTGGGCCGCTAACCCAGGGTGAATTAATGTGGCGCCCCCCCCCCTCTTTTGAATACATTAATACTCCAATAACCTAACGGCTGATTATTAGTGCTCTGATTCCAAAGATAACTCCAATATTAGATATCTCCAGTACTTCTTGGCGCAAGATTATGTGGGTTTCCTGGAGTTGGTAGAAGTATATATGGTCACGCTTAGTGTTTTGGTATCTCCACGCCTTCGGCCAGGCTGTAATATCGGATTTCTTTTAACCCCTTATATCTTAAAATTAGAAGATTGGTCTGTCAATAACAGCTGATCCTATGAAGGGTGATATTCTATGTCTTTGAGCAGCTTACATTTGCTAAGCACGAAAGATTGTAGTAAGGTAAACTGCCAATTTGGGGTCTCCTTTATTTACAGCAGTCATAACTAGTCATAACTTTTCACCTACTTATAATCTGTCGCAAAAAAATATTGGATAAAAGCCCATCCAAGCGGTATTTTTATATACGTATATCTATCGCTAATAGGCTAATATTTAAAATATACTGACTCTTTCTGTTCACGTTTCGCAGAAATACAAAATGCCAATTTGGGGCCGTTTTTATATGTTTTAATTTGCTAAAACTATCCATATCACACCTAGCCCTTACAATATCAGCAAGAACTTTTGGTACGCTGTCATATTTTTGTATTTCTACCAATTTGTACGCTGACATTTTTTAGTCAACTCTTATTGGGCAAAATTACGAGCAGTCTCAAATTGGCAGGAAACCCCAAATTGGCAGTTTACCTTAGTCATAATGTGAGCAGGCCACCTCGGATTTTGTATTTGAAGTGCCCTTAGTAACATAATCTCTAATATGGGGGACACTTCAAACAGTGAACTATGGCGGTAGTATCCTAGTAAAACTTTGTGCCCAGAATTTCGTCTTGAAAATGTATACCAAAAAACGTGCATCCATATTTGGGGAAGATTACCACCCATACAACATGGCTTTAACCCCTACTTTCAGGGAAAATCCAAGTTACCATCATACGCTGATTTTGCTTTCTGAATAGAAGCAGGACACCACAGGAGGCATGGACTCACCTGGAACAATTTATGGACGCAGTGCATACCTCTAGAGTGGTTGTTTTATGTGTCGCTCGCTTTAGCAACTCATATCGTTGTTCCCAATCCACAAATCATCAGCCTGGAATATCAGCTATGTCATTTTGTTTTTTCATTATTCGAACTTCTTTTCAGAATCATTGAGTCATAATAGGAATTTAATGACCACAACAAAAATTTAATCGCTTACATCATCAACCTTATAATATCCAAACACCAAATATATGTATTTTTTTAAAAAAGTGACTTTTTTACAGGAAAAAACTTTTTTAATTTAAAACCGTGCCCTTGTTTCGTAGTTAAATTTAGAATCTGTTCATTTTTAATTTAGATAAAAATATTTTTTTAATTTAAATTTATTATTTTAAAATGATTATGTTTAAAAGTTGAAGATATCTTAATAAATTATTAAAGGTTGGTCACATATCCGCTGGATTTCATTGGATTTTAAAAAATACGCTGTTTCGGAGCAAACACTGTTTCCACCGAGTTGGGTACACCAACCGTCTCTTTCTTGATCGCTGTTTGGACACCCATCCGCTGTTTCCGAAATACGTTGGTCGGAGTTCATTTCGGAAATAGCGGATTGAGGCCAAAAGCAGCGTCTTGATGGAGAAGGGGAAAGCGTCATGGACAGAGTCAATGGGGTATTTTGTTATCCTCGCTGTGCGGCGGAAAGTAGCTCGCGGGAAAGAAACTGATAACGGTCTAATTAAGGAGGCGTGGAGTGCCGTACTCGATTCGTTTAATGACGCCCACGGACCTTCTTACACAAAAAAACGCAACTCCAAAGTCAATGGGCGAATATGAAGAAAAGGTACACAGCCTTCCAGGCTCTGATTGGCACTAGCGGGTTGGATGGGATGACGAGAAGAAGCTTCCGACAGCAACAGAGAAGGTAAGATACCTTGCGAGCTTCAAAATATTGAGTTTGCCATTTTTACTGTGGCTTAGACTTGGAAGGAGTATGCCGCTCTTCATAAAGGTGCAAGGGAAATCGAGAGCAAAACGCTTCTAATCTACACTATGAAGATCTTCGCGAGATTTTCAGCGGATCTTAGCAAGCGGTGTTAACGCGCGTGCGTGCGGTCCAACCAATCTCGCGCTGGAAGATACCGGGGCAGCGATGGGCGACCTGAACGCCGTGCCGTTATTATAAAGGCCAGATGTGTCACCAGGGCGGCTGGCAGCTCTAGCTACTCACGCCCTCCATGCGTTGTCGTTGTCACCACCTCCGCGGGTTGCACTCACATTACCACTAAACACAAACTTCAAGCAATATCGTGTGCCAAGGATCCGCGGTGATGCCGAAAATGATGAAGAAGAAGACGAACCTGCGGCAAAGCGGCAGAGACCTTCACGAAAACCCATTGCCGAATCGTTGCGTCTGTTGGCGAGAAACCAGCTCAAACTTGCTGCTGCGCGTGAGGCCGCTCAGACTTCGCACACGCAGCTCGCTATTAGAGATTTTTCCTAGGACTTTGTCGAATTTTTCGCGAGCGAAAACCTGGTCACGCGGTATCTCGCCTCACGCCCGAACGAGGCGCACGTGTTTCTTGAATTAGAAAAAGACGTTAGGATGGAGTACGTAAATCAGATACTATCTTCCGATTAATACTGAAATGACATCTTAAAAGTGATTAGTGGTGCAGGAATAGCAACATTACATCTTGAAAGTGACTATTGGTGCAGGAATAGCAACATTCATTCCTTGTCGCATCGTTCTGTAGCATTGTCAAGCTATCGAAGGCACCTTTGCTCATTCCTTATTTTTCTCAGCTTCGACCTGAACTAATGAGACACGATGACAACGGTCGCCTCGAAAACCAGTCGATTCTCTTATTTTTTTTACTCTCGCTAATATGAACGAAGATGCACTCCATGACATAGACAAACAAGGTATCTATCGCTTTTTTTCAATCTCTCCAACTGTTCGCTTCATCTCTTCTAGCATCGCTTCAAATGCCTCAACAAACCTCTTCCCCGACGTTCTCAACACGGATCGTTTGATCTTCTACCAGCTCCCACGCCGTAAAAGCAGTCAATGACATCTCTACAAATGTCAGGCACGACGTGATGCCACGCCAAAGGAGATCTCACACTGTAAGAGCAGACCCATTCAACGCCGATGCGTACGTCCAGTCACCACATTCGTCACACTTGTTTGAGACAAAGCCACAATCGTTTTGGTATTCGAAGACGCGATGCGCTTGATATATTCCATCTGTGCGCTTTTAGCCACAAGTGCTTTTAAAGCCGATTGCGCTGGTTTGAGCGTGACATTCACAACCGAAAGCTAAGGGAAGGAGAAAAAGACGACAATAAGAGCCACGGTATTGCCCTCTTCACACGCTCACCGGCTAGCCCAAGCCTGGCTTCGAGAGCAGCGGCGACCGTCACGTTTGCTTACTGACACGTTTGAGACGCAAGGAGCATATCGAAAGAAGCACCAGCGACTCCTACAGCTTTAACGACTTCATCACCGACGTCTTTGCGTCTTTGACATCAAAACCGAGACGCTAAACATTCAGTAAGACGAGTAAAACGCGACCTTAAGCCCACTTTTTTCTCCAACGCCCTCTCACAGTAATTTGCCTACAGGCTTAGCTTCTAATTCGTTCACGTTTGGCGTTTTGCTCAAGTAAGATGGTCAAAATAACTAATTTGTCCTCCGTAATTTGTCGCACGATTGCGTCACGATCATATCAACTTTACGTCTAGTTGACAAAAACGTATTTCTTACCTTCTCGTATTTTGTCTGCAGCTCGGGATTCTTTGGCGCAGTTCGTTAAGCAGCCCATACAATGCTCTAAACTTGCAATTAACGTCTCTGACAGACTATGCAGCAGTAGCCCTAATACGGGCGGCGCCTCGAGCTACAGTTGCGGCTTTAGACACGTCAACAGACTTGAAATGAACGGCGTTTGCAACGGCTCCAGTTCCTGTCAACCGATCAAGTGATCTTGTAGTTTAAACGGCAGACCTTGCAATGCTCGGATGCGAATTGTTGTCGAAGGGTGCTTTAGATTGGGCTCTAACGTGTCCAGGCGTCCGGCAACCTCCATGCCTGTTGTAATAGTGTATGGAATGATATAAGTTCATTTTTGATGGTGCTTTTTTTAAACATTCATACTATGGAGGGGGATCAGTTCCGAAGAGGGCACTTTTACTGTCACACTCGATTATGAAAACCTACTCGCCGCAGTAAGCACTTCGATATATGTAATGAGCTTACGCTATCACATACCACGTCGTAGGCCGCGTCCGCGTCTTTTGTAAGACGTGGAACATACACGAAACAAAACCAACGCCCGATTTACGACGCTGGATTCCAGTCAACAAGTATCATATCGTTGCCATTGGAAGCGAAGGGTATGGGTCCTCGATCGCCCATAGGGTCGTGTATGACTCGAAAAGGCCCCGTGAAGAGCAATTGAGTGCACCTCCCTGACAGAATTATGTTCTCGTGGCGTCGCATGCGCTTACGGCCATTCATAACGCCGTGTTTGCCCACGAAACCCGGACATATTCAATCAGATGCCGTGGCAACCGGCTTAGAGAATTTATAGAAAGCAAGAAAGGTGTCGTTGGGATAGCGTTTACACTCGGAACCTCGGGTTTTGTCTTTATCAATAGCCGCTTTGACAACACAATGTAACGAAACGGAATCTCGATTCTTGATTTTGACTTTATCAATGGCCTCTTTGATATGCATCAGCGCAATGTAATGAAACGGAATAGCAATTTGCGTCGAATTAATCACGAATTGCACTTTATTTTGCAGATTCCAGTGGCTAGTGAATCCTTAACGTCGAGCTGGGCGGTCGCAATGGTGTCCGTATGGATAAGGTCAAGATAATCAAAGAATGACCCGTACCAAAGACAACGAAGCATATGGAGAGTTTTCTTCGTACAACAGTGTACGTCTCCCGTTTATACCCGGAATTCGCGCAGTTCGCTGGTCCGCTTCATGTATGCATCAAGGGGAACATTTTGTCAAGAACATCTGTTATCCTTTACTCAGTACGACATGTGAGCAAGGTGTTCGAAGATGCTGTAATACGAGCAGAGAAGGAACGTCAAGCCTTGTTAAAGACTCTGCATGATAGAAAACATTTCATCTATGGTCAACATGCCATCGTATACACAAGGTACCTATGAAGCGGATATTCATGTCAAAACGTCTGACTCGACGAGGAACTCAATGGACTGCTATATTGTCACCTTGGTCGTTAGAGATTGTTCACAGTGAACTTGAAGAAGCAGGTTTGCCAGCCATCTTGCCAGCAACTGTGGTGCAAAGAAAACATAAAGGGGTAGAAGATATAGCATCTATCAGATTACCGAAAAGCATACCAGTGATCAGACCTATTCCAGAAGTGGATATAACAAGTTCTGTGTTTTTGCTGACATTTGATGGTGCTATGGAGTTGCACGTATTCATTTTGGACAATTTAATGGGAATTTAAGGTATAATCACGCTACTCTATCAGTACAGCTTAATAGAGTGAAAATATTGCTCATGGATTTTGACATAGTCGGTTTATTACATGTTGCACGAAAGTACAACCAACCAACCGACTTATTAACTCACGATGCAACAGTGTCTTTACCGGCAGGGACTGTCGAGTCGTTGGATGTGCTACAGCGGCAACCTCCCAGAACTATTTTATCACACTGTGGATGATGTTGAAGCAGTTACTAATATGTCAATAATATCAGTAGATATGAGGTCGAGTATAACAATCCAAAGTTCAAGCGGATGTGACGTGTCATGGTCGTTGCAACAAACGGACGGGACTGTCAATGATTTCTATGGGTCAATAAAACCGGTAACGTTTTGGTCGAGTATGATAATCCAAAAGCCAAGATGATGTGACGTGTCGTGGCCGTTGCAACAAACGGAAGGGATGTCAGTGGACACGGCACCAAATCTACAGAATAAACACGAAAAATGCAGAGTGTACGAAAAAAAACCTACCTGGAAATACAAATTTGTGTCGAAAAATACACAAAATGTCCCTCGAAATATTGAGC
Source organism: Sclerospora graminicola (assembly GCA_001887855.2). Lineage (NCBI taxonomy): Eukaryota > Oomycota > Peronosporomycetes > Peronosporales > Peronosporaceae > Sclerospora > Sclerospora graminicola. The sequence goes on along the minus strand of MIQA02001858.1, from coordinate 43,078 downwards.
GTTCCACATGGTTGAGATAAGGTCAAAATAAAGCCGTACACCCACAGTGGATCCGCTAAAATAGCGGAATCATAATGTGCTACACACTAACCTAGCCATTGGTCATCAGGGTGCCTGGTCCGAGGGTATAAGTCGCCCACTGCTTTTGTTCGTCGCTTCCATGATGAAACAGCGACACCAATGGACAAATCAATTCTTCTTGGATACTGGAAAAACAATCGTCTTAGTTATTGTTTTAAAGATCTCCATGCACGGATTATGCGAGACGTAGAACAAGCACGCGACCAAACCAACGGTCGATATACGCCGCTGAATTCCAGTCAACAAGTATCATATCGTAGACGTTGGAAGCGAAGAGTGTGGGTCTTTGATCGGTCAGAGTGTCAAGTTTCCATTCGAAAAAAACGTGGAAAGATCACTTGAGTGGCGCAGTTGGCCCAAATTATGTGGTGGTGCTTTACGATCATTCATAGTGTCGTGTTTGTCCACCAAGTGCCGTGTCTTATCTCGGCGTAACTCAATCGGATGCTGTGGCCACGGGCTTAGCGAATCAATGGGGCAACAAAGGTGGCGTCGGGATTGCCTTTACGCTCGGCACGTCGAATTTGGTATTTATCAATCGCCACTTCGACGCTCGATCCTACGCCTATTGTTGCAGTGGATCCAACGAATCCACCCACCCCTGTAAAACAGGCAACATGATTAGGTCAACAATGTTCCAGCAAAAAATGTTTGTACTATTAAAGCAAAAGTTGTCCATGGAACAATACGCGAAGCTTCACTCAGAGATGCAGAAGGGCAGTGGCAACGACATCAAGTCGATTATTGACATCATCAAGCGGACTCTATTTTCTCTTGTATTATCCAGAATATGGACTTGTCCAGAAAGTGCCCTTGTGTCAGTGACACGTTTGATCATGTTTTTTGGTTTAACAGACCCTTCGATCGTCGGATCATCGCTCTGTAGCGGCCGTGTTTCAAGTGCGTTATTTAGGGATCATTAAGACCGAGACGGAGACATCGAGCGAAGCGAGCAATGCGTCCATTAAGGTATGTGTCCTGCAGAGAAAGACAAGAGAGAGTTTCGGAAGTAGATACCAAGGGATATGCTAGCACGACTTGTATTGTATTAAAAAGCGAATTTTCTTTAACGCTTTATTGATGTTGACGTGCACTAGTATTAGATTTTTGCGTTCGTAGAGGGCGTTTCTTATATGGCCACCTGCAGGGGATCCATGAGTGGACCCATCCTCTAGCCCTAGACCTAGTGCATCTGTACTTTCGTGATAGCTCTGTATTTTTCGATAGATGTTCTATATTTTTAGATTTATCTCCTGTCAGTGATGTTCATGTATCAATAAAGCCGGTAACTGTTTGGTCGAGTATGACAATCCAAAATTCAAGTCGATGTGACGTGTCGTGGCCGTTGCAACAAACGGACGGGACTGTCAGTGATGCCCATGTATCAATAAAACCGGTAACTAATTGGTCAAATATGACGGCCAAAACTCAAGTGGCTGCGACGTTTCACGGCCGTTGCAACAAACGGACGGGATGGTCAGTGAAAAAGTAGTTGATGAAGGGTGGTGGACAGAAGATCAAGTGACTAAACAAGTATTTGCTGTAGCACCTGATATGGCAAGGAAGCCCAACGAACAAGAGTGTCTATCAAACAGGACGATAAGAAATATGGATGATCAAGACACTAGCCAACAGGTGGCCAAAGACACCAATAAAGAGACAGATAAACGAACTCTGTTATATGCCCAAGACGATTGTTTCCAACGAATAGCTGGATCACAACATCAAGATCCATGAAACGCACGCGCTATTGCTTATATAAGTGGACAAGAAGAGTCGTTGATATCCATGAGTCCGTTAATGAGAGTGGTACGGGCGTTAGTGGGCTACGTAATGGATTCAGTTGAGTGTTGTATTACTGCCCGTTTAGTGATACGAACAAAGACGATGCGCTTAAAATAGTGGAGCCGCGGGCATAGCCTGGCGATATTTCACATGCATACCGTTCAGAACCAGGAAGTGGAGCTCATCAAGGAATACTCAATGTTTTGGCGCGCTTGCAGAAGTTATATTTTTGGCGTGACATGTATGCCCAAGTCGGTTTTATGGCTTAGTGCGAAGATGTCACGGGAATAGTTCAAGGGGCGACTTGAACATAGCCTGGAAGTCGAGTGGAAAGGCGTTTAAAATTTGGACAAGGTGATTAAGCTGGTAATGGGTCAGGATAAAAGACCTGAAATCAAGAAAAAGACAAGTCGTGCGTGATGGTGATATTGAACGAGCCACGCGACACAAGATCATGATAAAAACAACGTACATGCCACGGACCCAAGTTGGTTGTGAGCAGATATGGCGCGAGCCCGAGTTGGCTGCACTAACAAACAAGAAGGATATGATAAAGAAACTACTCAGAAGACGACTCAAGCGATTTTAACATAACAAGTGTTGTGATTGCTACATGTGATGAAATGGCCTTAAATGTGTGCCGCCGAAGCATGAAAGTCAAACACATGTGATGGAACGACCTTAAATGTGTTTCGCGGAAACATGGAGATATGATGAAACGGCCTTAGATGTGTGCTGCCGAAGCACTAAGTGATGGCGTATGTGGTGGAACGGTGTGAAAAAGTGGCACTACCATAATGACAAAATATGTTTGAAAGATGAGACGGACTTAAATTTGTGCCGACGAGGCCAATAGTTGCTTCATTTATGACGAACATAGTCCCGCAAACAAGTTATTGAAATGTAACGCAAATGGAAATGTTTGTAGGAGCCCTGACAAGTGTGGGTGGTTTATACATAAAAAAGTATATGTGAGGCAATATACGCTGTGAAATGGAAGGCGATGGTATACCAAGTGATGCAGTACTAAAGCTGTACAAGAGATGTGGAGAATTTTGTCCGGAACGGTCTCTTTTTGGGTGAAGCGGTTTGTTTGATTCGAACCGGTCCGGTCTGGCTGAACCGGTTTGTTTGGGTTGGAACTGTTTCTTTCTCGGTACTACCGAGTCAAATGTGGCCTACACAAGAAAAATGGTTATTTGAAAATCTCACTATACAGGGTGGGGCGTCTAAAGCAATTGCTAGGTGTTAAAACAAGTGCATGGCAATTAAACTAGGCAAGGCGAGAAAATTGTGGAAGAGTCTTACCTTCCCCACGCGAGCTGAGTCGTCCCAGAGGGTGGATCAACGGTCACCAGCATACCTCTACACGTAGCGGGAAGTGGAGGAAGTCAAGAGAAGATAGCGCGGGTGCAAAGGAAGAGAAAATTATGTGCTGATGCCAGAGCTCACACAAAATGGACGCAAGAGCAGATAGCAGAGCTCCAGGCTTTGAAGAACATGCCGGAGAATGAGAACGCCACTAAGGTGGATATTTGCAAAGCAGTACCGTGACCTATGTTTGCGTAATCATTGGTCAGTGAGAGCAAAATTTGTCTGCCGGAAGAAGTGGGGGACAAAGAGGAAATTGGCAGCATGGAGTAAAGACGAATTGGAATGGATGATAAGTGTGTGGTGGAGCCAATTTCCAAATCCAGGACGGAAGTCTTGGGTGGAATCCGGATACCCACTGGCCCGGACCACCAAGTATCGGAGGGGGTACTCCGTTGATCCTGATCGCCATCAGAATCGGATGAATCACCATTATGGTGACTGATCCGATCCTCCCGGTCATCCGACCGGTCGTCATGTGCGATAGAATCCATACTTAACATCATCTCACCTTGTGTACCCATTGATCGGGGGTGGTTACACTCACTCAGGTGGACTCGGTGACGAAAACGATGATCGTGATCAGGTCGGAGGGGATGACCTTCTCAAGACGGGGTGTCCTCGGGTGGAAATCTTCACCGGAGAACGGGTTGGAGTCGATACTTAACTTCAGTATCTAGGCACTGATCGGAACCTTCGTCCGATCAGGCCAGCCAATAAGAGTGAGAGACAACAAGAAACCAAGAAAACGCGATCAAACCACGATCTTCCACAGTAATCCACAAACGTTATCTCCACAAAACTTTTCCAATATTAACGTGTTCCAAACAAGTGCGCGTGGGGGGGGGTCGAGGTTTTGATAATCTAAACAAAACCCGTCGAGGGCCGTCTGTAAGCCAAAATGCGTCTAAGCGCGTCTTAACCCGGAATTAAGTTGAGCAAGAGGGGACTAGTTAACCCTGTGCTCCCAATGACCTCGACACGTGGTGAAGCGACTCTTTGCTTAGGGGGTATATCAAACTCTCGTGAGGGTGTTTAACCCAAGTAAATCCCGTCGTGGGACTTCCGTCGAGCCAAAGAGCGACTATGCGCGTCTCGTCCGGGAATAAATGAACGGGGGGAGCCTTGTTAGCCCCCCGTTCCCAAAGGTAGCGCCAAGTGGCGCAACGACTTCTTTACTTGGGGAGGGAAAACAGAACCTGATATATATTATAAACCTAACAAATCCAGTACCAAATGTAACCTACACCAACCTATGTGGCTTACCTAATACGTCTACCTTGAACTTCTTGCCACCTGATTTATTCCATCATCTTTGTAGAACGTTCTTCGTTGATCTTCAACCTGATTCGTACCCCTTTTCGACTGATCTTCAACTGAGCCCGATCCGGTCCTCGACTGATCATGGTCAAACTCTATGCCGATCTTCAACCATCCCGATCTCTCGATAAACAGCCTGGAACCAACTCGAGATCTGCCTCTCAGACACAGTTCGCCCCACATTCAAACCGGCTTAACCGAAAACTCCGTCTCGCTTCACACCTGGATGCCGGTTTGGAGCCGATCGGTTCAGATCATGATCAGCACAGCGATCGGCATAGTGATCGGCTCGGTGATCAGGGCGATCATCCCCACATCACCTCGAAACACCTCAGGGTTACAACCACATCGACATTACCAGTTCACTTGACCATATTCTTGACCTTCATTACATGTTGGGATGCAAAGATCGCACCGACTCAGCATTTCTCGTGAAGTTGGGCCTGATCAGACCTTCTTGCGTTAATTCTGGATGGAACCATCAACTCTCACCGCTTCCCTCAGCATAGTAATGCTCGCACAGCTCGCCGCTCCATATGCCCAGTTCTATCCTGTACCCGATCTTCGTATTCTAAGGCGGAGTCAAGCGACTCGGCCCATCGGGCCGGGATTTCCATATCACATCCAACTTCAACATCTGTACCGTTCATGACTCATTCCGATAAATGGATTTTGCCGTCCCTGATATATTACTTCGCCATTGATGACGTATCTCCAGTTTGTCCCGGCTGGTCTAGTCGTGCACGTTCACGTGAAATCCACTTAACATCCAATATCCCGATCAGACCGTGACATTCGTCATTCCATTAGCATCCGGGACCAGGCGCGACAACGACATTTGGCTTATCCCTTCACACGACAACAGTCCGTTGTCGAACGCCTTTCATCGTATACGAAATCAGCCTGTCCCACCCATCAACTGTCTTAGCTTGATGGGTGTTCCCATCGTCACCAATCAACGGGCATGTGTGGTCCACCTTATCCTCAATTTTTTTGTCAGATCGATTCACCACAAGTGTGAAGAACAAAAAAATCGCGACCAGGCAAGAGCGGTTGGCGAATTACGAGAACACGTTTCCTGATAATAAAGGAAAGCGCACGATGGGAACGATAGAGTACGAGTTGAGAAATATTACAGTGGCCACGACCGACTAAAGCCAAGGTAAAGATGCGAATATCACTATTGCGTCCATGGCGAAATCTGGGACACTGGTTTTATACTGGATTATCCTTCTCGGTTATTAGTGTCATTGAGTCGTTCCAAGAATTATCTGTTTGTATTGGCGTCTCGGCAAGCTTATGAACAGAGTGGCGTATGGAAAGAAATACTGGAGAGGACAGAGATACTCAATATATCTCGATATGTCACGTATTGGAGAGACGCGGCTACCAGAAGTGTGTTACAAGACATGATTCATGGAAACAAAGAAGTATGAGACAAGGATACAACTGTTCAGCGTTATATTCAAGGATTATGGCGCTCGCTATTGCCCGCGGTCTCGCTGTAGCTTCGCAAGGGGCGGCTGTGATAAAGTGGAGGAAGTTGACTTTGTAACAACTCTAGTGAAGAATTGGTCAATACGGAAGATACATTTAAGTAATCATAAGTAGGAATACAAAACTAGGAATATATAAGTAGGAAGTAGTATTACTTCTATGGCTTAGGTTTTTGTGTGTGTTTTTCATGAACACTACTACTCGTAATCAAGTTGCTCGACGGACGCTAAACCTTTGACGCTCTACTAACGTATAAAAGCCCAAGAGAAGAAAACACTCGCCGACTGCACGTGTGCAAGTAGCGAATCCGAAAGGACGAATCAAAAGGCCACTTTGAGGTACCTCAAAGGTAAAAATGCTATTTGCTTATACTGTTGGTCTCTACGTTTAGGTTGAAGAAACTTCTGAGAGATTCCTTTGTTAAGTGGGGTAAAGTTATAATTTTTTGAGCACTCTACGGCACTTAAATATACAGAAAATTTCCCCCTTTGAAGAACTGACTATCTGACACCAAGCACAAGTCAAAACTACCCGAGAGTCACCACAGACTACAACAAAGCAAGTAAGGAGTTGTGCACATCAGCTTCAGGGCGAATTATTTCCTGAAGTGTTGTTATGTGGCTTTCTCATGGCATTATTCTGCCCAAGTGTATACAGCGAGGTTTAAAATACTGTTGGTATCTATGTTTAAGATCCTGGCAAAAATGAGTTTTGTGGACAATCTCACGTATTACTGGATAAATAGTACAAAATTTTTGGGATACTCTACGACAGGATCGTTTACGTCCTGCTTGTTAGCCGATAATCTCTTCTCCAACTACATAACTTCGTTAATCTGTTTGAGGCCGACCCCGCCGTACTACAGGTTCTTTCTCACCATCGACCGCATATTCCTCTCCGGCGCCCCCCTCCCTTTCTAGAGAGTCGGTCGAAGAGTACTCACAGTTTGGATACCGCCATTTTATGGTGATCCCTGATTTTATTAATACAAGCTGTTTGACATCCTTTTACACTGCCCAGCTCCAGTTTAAGCCATCCGTGTAGCCTTCTTTCCATACCCTTAACTCATTTCGTAACTGAGAGATCCGTTGATCCTCCATAGGACTTGATCTGCCGTTGCTCAACATTTGATTGGCCGACAACTACAGATTGATCGGAACTATTGTCGTCATCCTCTTGGTCTGCATAACTCCGAATCATTTGCGACCTATACGTTCACACTCTAATTCTCGCAGTAATGCTGGAAAAAGTCTTTGTTGTCGGCTAATTCGGAATCGTCTTCGTATTCCTAATCTCCGTTATCGCCCCATTGTATTCCTTCTTGGTGACGTAAATCGAGGAGGTGTTCTTCGCTCCCTCTGGCCATAAAAACGTGTCTTTGAAGAGTTGAAGGGAGTCGTCACTCACGGCTTGTGCACGTAGAAGGCGTAGAAGTAGAAAGTCGGGTAAAAAGTTAAGTTAATTCAAAAACGGTGCACCCTAACCTTAACAATCGACCGGTCAGTCAACTTTGTATCAGCACTGAAATTGTGTCTGTAAAAACCTGGTTTTGGAAAAGTGGTGGTGCATATATTCCTCTTATAACTATTCCTAAGTTATAACGATGTCCACGTCGAGTGCAGTCATGAGATTTTTCATCTTCTGAATTGAACCTCGACAACATAATCGGTTTAAACGAGCACCCGTTTTATTTCCCATCTCCCCCGTGAACCTTGGGTTGGAAGGTTAATTTGTTTAACTATCTGCGGGTATTTCGATTGAATCTAAAGTCGCGAAAGAGCAATTTGTATACTACATATTGAGAAAGGAGGTTCTGAATTCAACGAAGTACTGGCGAGCGTTTCGGCGATGACGAATGCGAGAAATGCGTAGTGTCAAAGTTACCATCGCTGCACAAAGTGAGCATGCACTGATTGGCGAAAAGGAATTAGTACCCTACGCTAGGAATATACTTGGGGGTCGTGCATGGTATTATCGTTATTTATTGATTGCCAGAAAGCTCAGTTTTATATATCTCAGCACCACGTGTTCATCCTTCATCTACTCTGGCGCTGTCGCAAGATCCGCATTGGGTCACAAGCTCGAAAAGGCTTCTTCATTGGTGGGTCACACGTGCAGCATACAAAATCGACGATGCAAGAATTCATAACGAGAAAACTGGCTTGAGCACGATTAAGCGAAAACTGTAGTCTCCTGGATTGGTCCTTGTTCGGTCATAGGACGACCATCTGGCTATATTTGGTGTACTGTACCACTTCATCCAGGAATCAGTTAAGTGCGGGAAAATACAGTTGGAGCATCCCAAACGAGATAGAAAGATTCTTCACAGTTCGTACAATATCTCATGAAGTGCTACAGTACATGGTGATAAAACCGTCAGTAGATGCGAGTGTTGCGAATTAAAACCAACAAGGTAGTCAGTGAAAAAAATGAAACAGTAGGCTTTAGTGAAGCATATTTTTTTGGCTCTCGACGTGGTCTTTTGCTGACAAATCATTCAGTTGACCGCTTCTCGGCAAATTTTGAATAACTGACACATGTGCCAACAGTTGTCTACCAAAAATTGTCTCGGTGTTTTTGCGGTTACAGATGGAAATCAATAAATTCTGGTCATTCACTTAATGGAATGGTAAATAAAATTACTTACTGTAGAATTTAAGTACATACCAGACCAGTACGGGAACTAGCCGCTCAATGTCCCAATGCGCAAAAAGTGACATTCAGTTTCTTGCTCACAGAATACCGAACGAAGTGAGAATGTAGAATAGCTTGTTGTTAAAGCAGACTATGTGGTTTTCTATAAAAGCTATACCATCTGTGACGAGTGTGTGACACAACCTACTGGCACTGAGTTAACTCGACCGTCCTTTTCATGGCTCGAATGCCCAAGCCATGGCAAGCAAAAGAACTCGCAAAGATGCAGGTCTTGTCGACACCATCGTCAATTATCTGAAACTACACTGATTTTTAACGTAGTTAAATTTTAAAAAATCCGCGAGAAAACTAGAATATTGCGCAAGCCAACGATAAGAATCAAAGTCGATTTTGTTCCTAAATACTTGGCTTCCCAACCGTTTTACATTGTACTATGACGCGTAGCGCCATAGAGAGGGATCGTAGCCACGCGAATGAGAATGCTGATGATCGACGTTACTGTCGACATGTACTTGTAGTTAGGCAAATTTATTTATAGCATTCTTGTAGATACATACACGTGGATTTGTTGCACAAACGGATAATTGCTTCCACACCATATGCTTTCAAACTCTTAAACAAATTTTAGGTTAAATGGCGTTGCGTGGTCCATACAACGACGATGAAAGGCCCTTGATCTAGAACACGCCGTTTTGCACATCATAAATTTTGCCGCTTATTATTATCGTAACAGTTATACATTATTTATAGTGCATGAAAAACACTTGCTTAACAAGGTATCGTCTGAAAGTCTACTATTAACGTTTTATGGAGGTTCTTACTTTTCAGTTGTATTTTGTATACTGAAGTGGATTATGCTCTATCGTAAAATTTGGTGTGCACGTAAAAGTTGTGAAAATGTAAAGATGCATTCTAGTACTTGCACAGTTGAAGTCGGGGATATGTAACAGAGTACATGTACTTTAGATTACCGCTCAGCATTAATTCGAACAACTGTCACGCAAGCCTTTTCGATGCAACCAACCGCAGCAGCACAGCTGCAGTACTTACCATCTCTTCTGAATTGCCACTTAAAACAAGTGACGGCAACGCAACAAGCACCTCCTTTCTGCTGAAAATGTTTCTAAGCTACTTATTAAATTAATCTCGTCTTCTCTACGGTGTTGTCTAGTCTCATTAATGTCACAGAAACTCTGCCAGAATTACCAACCTCTATTTTGTATACTTTTACGGTAAATACTCCGGAGTAGAAGTCCAACGGAAATTGGTGCGGAACACAATATTCATCGACAAAAATGTATTCAATCATGGACGAGCTTACTAATACGTAGAAAGCGACTGAATCGATCCTTGCGTGTTCCACACCAATTTACTTCGTATACTGATTGTAAGTAGGGGTACTGGCTCTGAAATTTAGGAACTTCTGTATTGACATTTACCTCCCAACATTCGTTTTCGGATGGGCAGCGCTTCTTCAGAGCAGATGTCACTGGCTGTTCTACGAACAGAGTTCTGTCTCTCGGGATCTTGGGGATCCTTTTTCAAATCTCCAACCTCAATTAGAGGCGCAACTGATCACGGCGATAAGGGCTCAAGTTATCTTGGATAGGGCTCTTCTAAACATTGTATGTTTACTATGAGCTCAAAAACAAATTTGACTGAGATTAGTCTTCATTTTACAACCCGCCAGGATCCCCCCAGAGGAACTTTAGAGATGGACTCTTGCATCCTAAAGCCACCCACACAACGCAATTTAAGCGATGATATCGTCGGTGATGTGCTACAGCGCAGCAAGTCCTACCGCTCCACCTACGTGGCACGTGGAGCCCAGTCACACTTAGTCGATAGCTGGGACACGCTATGCGACTCACCTGCAGCGGTAGAAGGACAGTTCACGCCGACAGACCTAAAAAGAAAGCGACAAGAGCTGGACGACTTTTCCATCTCCAAGTCGTCGTTGCTCGCGAACGCAAACGACAAGCCACTTCCTGTGAAAAAAGCTCCTCGATTCAAAGGTGGCGAAGAACAAAAGGCAATGATGATGGAATGGATTGAATCACAGATGAAGCACCAGCGAGAAATCCGTCGATTGAGGCAAATTCGCTACCGAAAGAAAAAAGAAGACTACACCGTGAGTCTCGAAGTCAACAATCGTCAGCTACAACAAGAGATTAAGGTACTTCAGGAAAAACGTCGATCAATTGTCACGATAGCTCCAAGTGAAAAGACTCTGTGGAACGTTGTGGTCGAGTACTTTCGACTCTTTCGCTTTGGGTTTCGAGAACCTGTGCTGTCACATGGACTAGCTCAAGAGAAACTTCCATCGACTCAACTCGAGTTCCTGCGCTGTTCGATGGCGCCGAACGTCTTATCGGCCGCAGGACGTGGAGTTGATTCTATCCTGACCAACTGGAAACACTTTACATTGCTCTTTCAAGACGTGGAGATTGAACTCGACGAGCTGGCTAAAACTGGTGAGCATTCTCTCATTGCCTGTACGACAACTAGCTTTACCATTACTGGACGCTCATTGACTCAAGTATTTCCCAATTTACTCCGCTGTGAAAGTCGGGAAGGTATTTCACTGGGCCAGAAACTGCTCGGTCAACGGGTTGTCATGCGCGGGTCTACTCGATTTTACTGGGATAGTAGGCATGGCCAAGTGACGAGCTTGATAAGCGAATCAGACATGCTCACTCCACTGCTTAACATCTTGGGTAGCTTAGAGGATGTATCCCGCGTGTTTGAAAAATCATTGATTTCTCTAAATCCACACCGTGGATAGGAGTTGCTAGCATGATATTCTTATAGATAATTTGTACCAAATACATGCTGTATTCATTTCCTTCAGTATCAAGTGTATCATATGAGAATATGCTAGGGGTGAATCAGAAACTATGCGACATCCTCTTTGTTAATGGGTGTGGTCACTGATTACAAGTACATGTTGCAATGCCGAAAACAGAAGTCACTAAAGAAGAGACATGTGTTACTGTATAGACTGTACGTATATAAAGTCCTGTCCATTTCTGTCGTTGCCGCAACATATTGCTTCACGAGTCCATGTTGTGCCTTCCACACAACATCACGACGATCTATTGGAGAGTTGCTTCAACTCGGTGGGTTGTAAGGCACTACTTTACATGTAACTTAAAACAGTTGTTTAGCTAAGAAGCAACCTCATTTTAGAGCCGCCATTCTCGAGGGTATCAAAATTTTCAATTTACCCTAGTGCCGGAGATCGGAAATATTTAACCTCTTGTTTTTGGGCAAAATGGTTGTTCAGCAAAAATGATTTTAGAAGTAGAAAATCAACTGCTGTTTGGATATTATTCGTTGGACACAAAGCGAACATTCGCATTCATGGACATCGGCTCAAAAATTCGTGAAACAAAAGTCGTATAATAAGTGAGTGTATTACTTTTTGAGTGTTTGTCTCTCTCTATTGACTGTCGCTCCGGTATGAGATTTTCCTAGTAGCGCTGCCGCTTGGTAAAGAAAACTTTTTTTGGAACTTTGACGACGATCATACCGTGACGGAGGGAGACTGTAATGTTGAAGATAATTTAAAGAGGGATTGATCTAGTTCTTTAGTTCCCAAATTACTTGCTACCTTTAATCCTACCATCCTGTATCCACAATCTTCTGCCCATAATCTCATGCCCATGATCGGTCGTGGCGTAATCCTAAATGCGCAAACATATATAAAGTTTAAATTATAGCATACAATGTTAGGTAACTGTTATACTACTTTTAAAGATCCCCTCTAGCCTCCTGTACCATAAAACAGGTACAAAGTACCATAATTAATCGGTTCCTACGATAGTACCGTAGTTTAGGCTCTAATTAGGTTTGGAATAAAACCTCAAATTCGAACGGAGCCTGAATAACCTTACTGTTTATCAATTTCCTCTACCTGAGCCAACCCTATTCTTGATAATTGTATGTACAAGATTAAATTGGTCGATTTGCTCGAAAAACCTGCTCAAGTAGTTCATTAATTGAGCAGACTTGGAAGACTGGAAACCAGTAATATAAAAAAATGTTGATTTTATTCAGGTTGGTTCAGGCTTACCGTCTCTTTTAACCTGACCCAAGCTTAAACTGAGCCTTCAGATTGAGGTAGTGGGTAACATTACCCTTGCAATCACAGACTGACTTCTTTTACCGTGATTCAATCGCTCCACGTATCCATGCCAACTCCTGTCAAAAAAATGAGTTGTTCGATAAAACACAAAGTATCATTTATTTTGCGGTGATTGACTTAGTTCAAGGGTACCAACGTGAGCGTCACAGGCTAAAGAAGTGACACCAGTTTAAGGAGCTGCTGACCAGGTCTGATGATCAGACCTATCAACTCTAAGAACGTCTGTGTTTGGGTCCGTCAATGAGACCAATCAGTGTAAATAATAGCTGATCAGGGTTGCCAATCAGTCTACCAATCCATTACCGTAAAAGTCGGATCCAGCGGGACACTTTTTTTTCGTTGTAATCAAGTAAAAAAAATTGAGTTTTTGGGGTTATTGGGGTCCCGGTGACTTCCAGCCTGTACCTTCTTGTGTGGAACGGATAGTAATTCGGTAATAAACCTCGGCAGATTTTGACATGTGGGTGGGGTGTCAATATTACAGATTGGTGGTGTCCCACTCGATCCGTATGTCCCACTGGATCCGACATTTACGGTAATAACCCGATCGACGATCATATTGCTCGATGTTTGGTATGTTGAAGGCTAAAACGTTACCAACAACAACTGTAAAGCTTTTGATCCGGAAAAGTCCCAATACAAGATAATATACGCAAAAAAGCGGGCGATCTCTGCTACTCTGGTGCAGGATCATGATAGAACCTACTGCATAGTGACTCTCGCCGGTCGGACGTTGTAGGCAATGAAGTCAGATATTGCGGATACTGGATGTTCGCTAGCCATTGCTGGTGTTGAGTTTGTGTTTGTCTTGATTAACTCACTTATTGCTGGATTATGTAAGATATTTTTGGGATACTCTACGCCACCGCGGTACTCAATTTTATATACCGTGTTATTTCGTTTGTAATTTGAAGCAGCAGCAATCACTACCCGTTCCGTGAGCTTCTACAATATGGCACTATAGGTACTGACTTTTTCTTGACAATTGCTGATCCATCAAAACTTAGTACGATCAGCTCTTCGTCCTGGTCAAAGGTTGGTGAATGGAGGGTGATCAATTGCCGGAGATGCTTTCGGGCGGGGGCAATCTGAATTTGCGCCTATTCGACGTTTGCCCTCTGCGATATGCAAACCGACAATGTTCCCAGGATCGCTTCGCTTTTACCTTTGGTACACTTGACATTTTTAGTGACCACTGTGAGTGTAGGGTTGCCCAACTTCTCATTTGACCATCGACTCGAATTTGCCATGATCAACCAAGTGAAAATTGCTCGCCTTGCAACATCTCATTAATCTCTGAAAGGTTTATTCCGAGGAAGTTAAACGTAGAGCCGACAATTTAAACCTCGCTGTATACACTTTAGCAGAGGAATGTCGTGAAGAAGCCACTATACCTACAGTTCGGGAAAATGATATGCCCTGAGTCGATGAGCACACTTTTTACTTGATTAACTATAATAGCCGGTGACGCTAGGGTGTGCTCTATCTCTCGTATGTTATCCAGTCGCTTCGTGTAATTGGGTACCATTACATAAGTGATATTTAAATTGAAATATCACAATTCAATTTAAGACTTACTATCTGAAATGTGATTATTAGATTATAATAATTATAATCCACAAGGAAACCCGACTCGGATGTAAATACGGATTCCAAGAGGGGATCTAATAATAAGAGTTTTATTAGATTAGTTTGTTTATCAGTTTTATACTACATGTTTGTATGATTAGTTTAGGTTAATTATAGTTTTTTCTCTTAACCACTCATAGTATATTCACTCTTAAACTTAACGTCTTGAAGCCACGTGTCTTAGTTATATATTACATATATACCTAAGGGACTATTTATCAATAAATAGTCCGTACCTAAGTTTTGGTCTTACTTATGCTATTAAGGAACAAATTACATTTGTTCTATCCAATTGCACGCTTTCTCGCTTGCAATTTATACAGTGTAAGCCTGTAACAGCTAGCCTGTTACACCTGGTAGCACTTAGTGGTCCGTCTGAACGACGACTGTTCGTTCCGTTCCGCTAGTTAACCAGCGGAGCGCGGGTTTAAGTTCGGTCAACATGTCGACGGCCATCGAGCGTCAAGTTGCGCAAGTCTTAGTGGGGGAGGCCTTCCCTCACTTTCAACAACGTAGCGTGGACGTTGTTGTGGAGATGATGCGGTCCATGGAGGCCGACATCATCCGTGGTTTTGCCACGGAGCAAGCACTGGATGCGTTCAATCATTTTAAACGACATTTATAGCGATCCACAGGTGGGCTCCGCAATATTGATGTCGAAGTCGCCACCTGCAACGCCCACAGCAAGCGTTGAGGTTATAAAGGCCCGGATATCGCGCTTTACTGGTGAAGGGGCGAACCCCTTCGATGATGGTTCAGGGAGGTGGAAGATACCATCTTTGCGCAAAAGATTGTTGACCCGCGTCAACAAGCTTATTTTGCCACTACATGTCTGGGCGGTCGTGCCAGGGCATGGGCGATGAGTCGCAGATCCACTGATGAATCTGCGCTCCTAACTTATCAGGAATTAAAAGCTGAGCTTAAGCTCAACCCGAAGCTCCAGAAATGGAACTTTGTTATCGACAAGAGTATATGGAACTCCGGCAAGGTAAGCTTAGTTTACAAGCTTACGCTCAGAATATCCAATATTTGTTATCTCGAAGGGCTCAACAACCTTTCGACATTAACATTCAGCAGCAGCAGCCTGTCAACCAGTTCCCGAATGGACGAAGCTCACACTTCGTCCCATGTCATCAACATCCGCGCCATAGTATGGGCGGAGGAGGTCCAGAAC
Source organism: Sclerospora graminicola (assembly GCA_001887855.2). Lineage (NCBI taxonomy): Eukaryota > Oomycota > Peronosporomycetes > Peronosporales > Peronosporaceae > Sclerospora > Sclerospora graminicola. The sequence continues at coordinate 27,419 of MIQA02001858.1, read as the reverse complement.
CTATGGACCTTTGGTTGCAGTTGCCTTGACACCGAGGCTACCGAAGAATAAGAAGTTTCTTCGCTGCAATCGATGCGCGAAGATGGCCGCGAGTATGGCGCCGCGTCCAGCGCTACGCAGCTAACGGACCGGACAGTCCGCTGGTCGGAAACATCAACAGGGGAATCCCTCTGTTGATGCCAAAAATGGCAACAATCAGTAGGGGCGGGGGCCGGTTATCTCGCATGCCGACATCGGGCATGTGAGGATAATTGCCCCAGACGGGGCTATGTCCTGTCAAAAACGTACAGGTGAAGGGAAACTTCTCATCACCCTGAAGATTAAGCCGCATAGAAAGGATGTCCCCATGCGCGCATTGTTTGACACAGGAGAACAACTTCGTTAGAGCTGAATGTCTAACGTCATTGGATTTCGTGGAGGTTGATACCCCACGAATTATGTTGTCAGTCCGGTTAGCAACAGGTGCAACCGGGACTATTCCAAATCGTGTGATTCCCACACGCTTCGTGCAGGACGAACTGTCATTCGAGGAAGATTTCATCGTCCTTGAATTAGACAACAATTTCAATGTTATCTTGGGCATCCCTTGGATGTCCAAGTATAAACCAACGATCGACGGCGGAGGATTCACAGGAACTGAACACCCTGTGAGTCATCCGGCTGTATCAAACGATACAACCTTAGCGTCAGACAGTCTGGTAGATAGCGATGACACCACCAGGTCTGATCTGACACTATCAGCGGAAGTTACATCCGCTGATAAGACTCCAGTGGGACTTACACACGCAACAGAAGAGTCGTTGCGTGTTGGTAATGTGACAAACACGGGTGACAAACACCCCCGTGTTCAAGTTTCCACGACCGACGACGGTCGTAGATTTATCCACGGTGGGAAACACCCACCGTGAGAACAATGGTGCTAACACGGGTGAAAACTATTCCCGTGTTGAAGATGAAGAACCCACGGCTAAGAGCAGTCGTGAGCGAGGAGATTTCATGGTTGGCAGTGGCCACCATGATGAAGAGGCCTTGCGCACGAGCGACAACGGTGACCGTGTCATCGAACAGGAAATCAATCAGACGAGCGCGTCTGATAGTGGGGACGGGTTCGTCGAGACGACAACGTCTTGACGCAGACAGAGACCGGATTAGCTACCCAGTCTCTGACACTCGATAATCCTCCGAAAGAAGGTTCGGTATTGATGGTCTTTTCAGCTTAAAGCTGGAAGTAATTCGTGAAGAATTTGCACGATGACCAAATCGAAAAGATCTGCGTCATCATTGCAAAGGATAATGTTGTGAGTATTCATGAACGAATATCCACATTGCATGCGGACGACATTGGGAATGAGACCGTTCACAATGAACAAACGAAGGTCCGGCGTTTTGAAGCGCTGAGTTGGGAGTCGCTTAAGGCGAACTCCCCATACTAAGAGGTACTTTGGGAATACGCTGACGTATTCCCAGAAGAAGTGCCATGTGAGCTCCCTAAGGACAAGGGATCTCGACATGAGATTTACCTCGTGACAGGCACGATGGACTGTGTCACGTGGCAATAGCCATTACCGCGTATTCAGGTCAAGGCGTTCGACGAGTTCTTCGAAAATCGTCGTAAGGTGAGACATGTGCGGGAATTTACTTCACCGCACCCCAGTCCCACCTTTTGTGTTAAGAAATCCACTGGTGGGTGGAGAATCGCTTACGCTTTTAACAAGCTGAACGCGGCCACGGTACCGGCGCAAACGCCGATAACGCGGAAGGATTTCATCATCGATGGCATGAGCGGGAGCACCGTCTTCAGTGCACTCGGCTTGAGGGATGGATTTTATCTAATCCTGATGCGTGAGAAGTTTACCCTCTCACGGTAGTAAGCACCCCAAGCGGTATGCGTTGGGAGTGACTTATGATGCCACAGGGCTTCGAAAATGCCCCTGCGACATTTATCAGATTGCGTTACACATCTATTGCGGTCGGTGCGTGAATTCGAAACGCGCCCTATCTTTGCGGGTCGGATAATCCGATTCCTGCCAATCCGGTCTCTTTAGGGGTAGGTGGGCCGGGTCGTGACTTGGACCCGATCCGGCCGGTTTCCCACTCCGGTCGTATCCGACTTCCGCTTCTTCTTTCTTATTTTTTTCTTCTTTTATATCCATAATATGCATTTGTTTGTTACCGATCTACTTCGACGATAAGTTCATCGACAGCAAGGCTGAACGCAATAAAAGCGATGTAGACGTTTATAAAAAACATGGTGTAGCCAGTAGGGGAATGGCCCAGCTCATCATCCGGGCCTCGACGTGGCCCGGCTCTAAGGCAATTCGTCAGCTTTAGTAAGTGGAGGTTTAGTGGATATCTTGCCTTGATAATTTTAGCATACCTTTTTCCACTTATTCGTTATTAAAAGGTTCTATCATTCCATCGTAGCATCCACATAACTCTAGATTAATTAATCTATTCGAGTTAGTAAGTAGTGTTCATTAAGCTCATCATCATATCCATATTCATTGCTCTTTCGCCTCACGTCGATCACCCCATCATGAACCCCTGACCTACCTAACCAGGCCAGCACTCATTCATGACCCGATTGGTCAATATACCTGATTGGTCAGCTCCACAATGGGTGACCGTTGTCGGTCCAGCTTGCGGATTGGCCAAAATACCTATAGATCAGCATGACAGGAAATGTGGCTTCCGAGTGACCTAGTGCTCTGAAGGGCCGACAGCCCCTTCGTGGGTTTGCGTAACTCGGAATTGGATCCAACTTACTCATTAAGATCGAACTCTCTCATAAATGCTCCACACTTTAAATCCAGCTCATCGACCCAGGTCTTTTTATCATCATTTGTCCATTGAACCAAAAATAACGTATTAGTTTGCCCATAGCGAGTCTTTTGACCTGACCTAACGCCTAGGATTTTTTCAACTTCATCTTTATCTTGGTCAAGTAGCGATCTCATCTTTTTTCGGGAAGCAATGCCTCATCAAAATCAAACGTATGTTCGCTCGAGTCAGGCAGGTTTTTGGTCGATCTGGAAACTCTTGACCAACTTCAACTTTGATATTAGGAATGCATTGTAGTCACTTAGAAGCTGTGATTACCTTGGCTACATGGTCTTCGACCAACTCCGCCACTCTGAATGGACCATGCCACATATGGTCAGCTTCCGGGCAAATCCTGATTTGACTCGATCCAAGTAGAGCCATACCTAGGCCCCAACCCTATTCCGTGGGGGCTGACCAGATCGTTGTTCTGGTCAGCACGTTCTTGAATTGCGTGCCGGAGACACTCGCGGACTGCTCGCGGGCAAACTGTTAGTGACGCTGAGCTTTCATTACCCGACGACAGAAATCCCAATAACGGCTCTTAGCACAGCCGACCGGGATCGCTTCCTCTAAAGTTGACCTCGGATTCCAGCCGAATGTCTGGTAAAAGGAAGTATCTCTCTTTATTTGATCGCAAGACGAATACTAGAATTTTGGAGTTTTCATCCCAATTTTTCTGGTAGACGTCCTCCAGGTTTATTGTAATGGACACGGTCAGCGTTTACACCATCCGCTCAGCTTTTCTATTTGTTCTATGTGTTTGTGGACGGTATTCCATAATGGTGCTCTGCTTCTGTCCCAAGATCCGGTTGAATGCTCGAAATATATCGGCCATGAATCTAAGTTATCGTTCGTGCCTGACCATTTTACTAGCCCCAATACGTAATCCTCGTTACTCTGGGCAACTAGTTGTGCGGTGCGGGTAGAGCTTGCCTGGGTGATAATCAGACCGGTAAACGAGACAGTCTAGATTAGCACGTCCGTAAACCCATTTCGCGATTTTGGCAAAGACGCGATATGATATATAGCGGTGATTTGGAACGTATAGGTCGCTTTTATGCTTCCAGGTGACCACCCTTTGATCGTCAGTCGATCTTTTCCTGCTTCACAATCAGGACAACTTCCTACACATTCACTACGGTAGAGACCTCTCCAGTAGAAATTGGTCTTGATCTTGTGATAAGATCGGCCAATTCCCTGGTATTCCCCTTCCATGCTAACATGATAATGGTGGAGGAAGTTTAATTGGAGAGTGGTACTAATGACTAGTTTTGCTGACCTATCCCGTCTAGCATCGCTCTTGGTTTCACGCGGAAGAAGAACAACAATGCATCCCCACCCACTTTATAATCGGGAGCTACCTTCCAACATTCCTTAACTTGCCCCGTGCTCAGCATTTGTTCATATTCTCCTTGAGGTTAACAATTCACTCTTTCTCGTTCTGTGACCCAGAAGATTCGTTCAGCTTTTAACAGCTGGACTAACCCCATTCAGGCAGGTCGTGGGCATCGATTGCGATCTTAGCAAACAGCGTCCCCGTGATCGATCACTTGAATTCCCTGCGGGTATTGGCTCACCATATTATTTCAGGCAATCGGTAGACATCGATCAAATGCGCCAATATAGCAGGGTCCGATACAGTAACGCCGACCTGGTCCTGCATGACCAAGGGAGCCAGATGGTCTGCACTGATTCCACTCTATTTCAACATGTAGCATCTCGTGATATGGCTACATTCTCAGCGTCTTCATGACACGAGACTATCGTTCAACGTTATCAGCCTGTGAGCCTTACAGTCGAATTCTCTACCTGTCTGATCACCAAATTAAAGTCAACACAAATGATGATCCGCCCCAGTTTGTCATCTGAGCAGATCCAATACCTACTTATCCATCAGTTTTAAATTCACCTCATTTGCATTAATAGTTAGGCTCGTAAACACCACCAGGCAGTCTATGTCATCATGGTCTTGTACCAGAGCAGCTGACATGGCCCATAGATAATGACAACTAGCATTTTCTCTGGATCAAAATGTTTCAGCACTGGCGTGGTCTCCATCTTCGTTTTTAGCAAATTAAACGCCACCTTCGCTCTGGACAAAGAATCATTTAGTAGTTAGATCATCCGCTGCGGTCAGCAATTCTGCCTTCTCATTAGTTGAGACAGCTGACCTGACCTGAAATTCTTCTAGCCAGTTCCCGCAATTATCGTAGCCCACTTCCACTCCCCGCGACTCATACAACACCGCCGCGTAACCCACGTGACCTTCCATGAAACGGTTGTAATAGTTTAGGCTGTCTAAGAAGGGCTGCATAGCCCTCAGCGACCGTGGAAAGGGCAGGTTACTTAGTGACACCAAAACTTTCGGGTTGTCTTCTAATCCGAATTCGAAGCTTGGTCATCTAAGTAGGTCAACTTGATCTTTCCCTAGAAACGCTTTACCGTGTTTAACGACAAATTCCACTTTTTAAGAAGTGACAACTTTTGCTCTAGTTTCTTGCATAACGAGTCCCATGAGGCGGTCGTCACTAGAATGTCATCAATATAATCTCCACCCCGGTACCGAAGGTTTTCGATCTTGAGCAGGGTAACCTTCAGAAAACTCACCCCCAAACAAGGCAGGGTCCTGATTCGCCTTGATCTTGAAATGTCCATACACAGCATTAACGATCAGCCGCAGGTAAATCTTCGGGGCATCTTTGGGACAAATGCCTCGGCTTCGACTCGAGCAACCCTAAAGGGAGAGATAAAAAATGCCGATTTTTCCGGAGTCTGGTCAGTCATAGGGACCAGGTAAAATTTGCCGGCCTTGTCCAACGAACAACACCATAAAACATTATTCGGATCTTCCAACAAGTCACTGATCCGCGGCATCGGTTGGATCATCAACTTAGTTAGTCGATTCACTAGTCGATAGTCAATGCACAGCCGTATATCTAATCAGTTCTTCTATATAATAATCACTGTGGGTATGCCCATTTGATCTCAGCATCCGAGTACCGAGCCGCTTTTCCGGGAATTCATCGAACGGAGACGGCGCAATCTGCTCCACATGCACAATAGCCACGTCCTGAATGCTCTTCTCGTGATGTTCTTGGACCAATTCATAGTAAATGTTTCCCAAACAGCTGATGACACGCTTCACCTTGTTATCGTCCACGAGTTTCTCGCTCTCGCGTGCAACCTCTGGTATCAAGCGGACGGTGGGTGATCTTTGTAGCTAGCAGTGCCTTGAAAGGTTCGGACAGCTTCATTAGATCCTGGGGAGCGGTTGTCGACACTGCTGAGACACAGGGTTCGCATCACTGACGTCGATGTCATATCCCGCCCCATGGGCAACCGAGGGCACTGCATTACCTTGGCCGATCAACATATGTTTCCTTTTCTATATGGTGCTCTTCAATCGGTCGATCTTTTCCGAGTAATTCACCTCTGGGTCACCCACTTGCAAATTTTGTATGGTAAACTCTGGGGTACAGGGCCATCTGGCCCTCCATACCTTCGCCATATAAATCGAATTTTCATGAATGACGACCTGGTCGGCTTCTTAGTCACTTCCAGTTGTGGTGGAGTCGATTTCGGAATTTTTGTCCGATGTTCGAACACCGACAGGGTGCCAGATGACAGACTGTCGGAGGGGTACTCCGTCCATCCAGGTCTTAGTCCGAAACATCATCGAGCTGGCTGGACCGGTCATTTTCATCACCTTGGCTGTGACGACTTGGGTGATCTATCTTGTTTAAGCTCACCTTGTGTACCCGTCAGCACTGGCGGTTACGCTCTCCTGGTGGACGCTTGGACGAAAGGTCAAGATGTCCGGTTAAGGCAGCGGGACGACGGTAGGGACTAGGGATGCTTCTGGGCAGAAATCTTCACCGGGGAGCGGACTGGGGTTGTAATTGATTTCATTATACCGCAACTGCTGAACCGAAATTACGCAATCGGTCGGCACATCCCTGGGGGGGGGTATTCCAATCTTACGCGAGCGAACGTGATCTCCAAACAGCTATCCACACTTTTCCATACTAAGTCAAAATTCCATCGTACTCTCCATTACGATTAAACCGTGTTTCAAACACGGGCAACTTTAATGAATGTACGGACTTTGCGACTCCCGGTCAGGGGACTTCCAGTGGGCCTTCAGTGACCTACCCCGGGACCCTCAATAACGGCGACAGGAAACACACAGCCCTGTGCTGTAAACAATGAAGACTTGCGTCTTAGAAAGAGAAACGCATACTGTATGACATTACAACATCCTTCACCAAATGTGGCCTGCGCGCATCATTAATATCTACATCGTTGAAACCTGATTGGCTAATAATTCCCCGTCCAGGGCTAATACGGTAATCAATTCCCGACAGACATCTCCGGAGCCGAATCTTGACCAACTGCCCGGCCGGTCGCATTTGCAGGAAGTCCGATCGCCCTAGTCTGCATTTGCTGGCCTCAGGGCAGCGTTGCTACCCTAAATCGGCATTTATCACAATATACTCTACTGACGCTAGCTACTTCCAGACTCTAGCACTTCGGCCTCCTCCTGGGGTCTTCTTTGTGCGTAAACTTGACATTCTATGTTGTCTTTTCCCCATATCTTCTTTCCACGCATCAACCGGGGTTTCCTGTCTACTTCCTCTTTGATCTGCCAGCTGACTAAAGGCAGTCACTCCGGTTAGCACTCATAGCCAATCAGAGGGTGGGTGTACCAATCACCTCCAGTTGATTTATCTGGGAACCGCTTCACCACATATTTGCTCGGATTCTTAAGACGAGTATTTCATCTTCAATATCGAAGTGGTAATCCTTCAGAGAATATTTAGAGAACCTGACCCTATACAGGGTGTTGTAAGCCATGTCAAGCGCGGTGCTGTAAGGGCTTCATTTCATTACACTTTTGGACCCCGACTCTATCCGTCTTTGGATTTTCGTCCACGGTGGGACTCGAACCCGCAATCTCCCGGTTCCGAGGGCAGGGCCTTAACCACTGCGCCAAACAGAGTCGGTAGTGGTACTCCTTCAGTGCAGATCGATTATCGCTTCCTCTTATATGATACACGCATGCAATGGAGAATTGTATTTTTCTTATCAATTTTTAGCCAATAGACTCTCGTAGTTTATACGGACCATGCATACCAACGATGAGTACAACGGCAGCCGCCAGGCATGGATCATAGCATGATTTTGAATTGATTGCATGGAAAAGGAAGGGCTTGGGCATTCATAAAGACGTATGCTAAAACGACTGCGTGAACTGGAGCAAAGGAAGAGAAAGCACGAAGCGATAAGACATTTAAATTGATGTAAAAAGTTGCAAGATGGAAGCTAAGGGAATCGAGGATATATGTTCTATTGGCAAACACGAAAAATCTACCAAGAAGAGTGCAAAACGAGTAGCGGCAAAACCAATCGAGAAGAGACAAATTAATGTATCTTCAGTTAAACTCGATCATGTGGTCTTAGTTAGAACTCTGCACCTTGCTTGCTGTCACCTAACGCTTACCTGCCTAACGTCAGCGATATGAAGCTGTCAACAAAAACTAGTGTTTCTGTGTTCTGACTGGTGTCGGGCGGAAGGCCAAAGAAAAAGTCCATTGAGATGGACTTTCAACACTTTTTCGGGACCGGCAGGGATTGAAGTGGTGCCCTGCGCAGATTGCGCTGGATTTATACGCTGCCAAATTTTACAAGAGTGTACGACTTGTGTATCTACTTGTACTGGTTCCTCGAGTAAAAATTGTGGGCGAGAGAAGCATATGCCTTCTTTCGACCTTGATGCCCAAATACGTGCATTGTGGTACTCAACTTGATTGCATGTTTGAGAGCAACATCGTTTGAAACAACGATGCAACCGACTTTCATCTTATTGGTGTGTGACTGAATGTTGTTTAACCCATTAAATGTGTTGGTGTATTCCACACCTAATGGTATCGCCTATCCTACTTGCGAAAACATGCTATTAGAATAACGTATAACGGAACGGAACGGATTATTGCCGAGTTCGACTCTTAAGTGAATTTTCAATATTTCAGCTTTTTTAGATATCTCGGAAGTATATATAATCAAATAAGAAATCAAGGTCTATTTTGGGATCTATTGCAAGTTTTGGTGCTCTAAATTGAACAAGACGAACCGCCTGAAAAAAAGGAAATTTGTAAGGTAAAAAACGAGTTACCCAGATTATTGCCGAAACTGCAATACTTCACGCTTGTATATATTTAGAAAATGTCTAAAGCGACGCCCGCTCAAATTTCGCTTTTTGATTAGTTATTATCTGAGAAGGCCTAACTGAACATATTAATATAACGACGGCATTTGCGAACTTGCTGATTTGACTCGCAAACCACGCTTTCCCGCTGGTAGTAGCGAAGCACTGCGCGGTCTCGGACGAATCTTGTGCGATCACTCCAGTGGCCGTGTGAATTGGGCCTACAGTATTAATGGCTTTGCAGAATGCATTACTGGACGGTGAGGATCGCATTGCCGCTTCCGCTGTTTACGGCTGTTCAAATGTCTTTGTACGGAAATCACACGTTGCGAGGTGCGGGTGTTGTTGTAGGTCCATTCCAAAAGACAATCGAGCGAGCCTTTCGGTACGAAATAGCGTGAGTAAAGTTTTTGCACTCAGAATTTAAGTATGGTCTTTTTCTTTGTGTAATGTTGCGGAGTGCAAAGATACAACATCTTTTTCATGTTCAAAAGCTGACGGACGAGTGTCATTTTTCATTCAAGATGATCAACATATTGGAGGAATTCCGATTGTGCTGCTTCGACGAGTTAGCATCGAAGCCTGAAGTTCCCTCCTCACTATCCTTGCCCACGTACCCGTACGATTGATGTTAGCAATGCCGTCTTTGCGGTGATCGTAATCTAACGCTCTCGACTCCATTATAGCGTGTGGTGATCAAAGAAGCTGAACAAGAGTTCGTAGCCCCCTCGATGACTGATATTCCAGGATTATTTTTACGCTTGCCTAAATACACGAGCTCGAATTTCGTCGCACTACCGATGAATGCGATTAAGACCGAAACAGACCCTACTTAAACCAACAAATGATGATGTGGATCATGCCTGTGGCAATTGAACAGAAGACTGCTTTCTGGACAAATGGCTTGGCATCAAGTCGGTATTTGCAGGTACCTTATACAATCAACTCTTCTTCCACCATGCAAACTCGGTTGTACACTTGGTGAGTGCGTGCTGCGATTTCATAACAATGCGCCAGTTCTGCGCCCGAGAACAGCACCGTTTTTTATTTGGACAGGCTTATGGCTGCAGCATATCAATGCATCATTGAATGAATTGTAGCTACACCATTATTGCTAAGCAAGCAACAACTGATTGGAAAGATTATCACGACCACTGAAGACGGCAATGAGCGAATTTAATCATTTTCTCCCTATATTACCAATATGGCGGAAAGCGTAGCCACTCAAAAGCTGGTGAACATGCTCGTGAATCATTATGTTTTGCATACGGTTAACGCGGGCACGCATTTCGTCGGGTTTGACTGAAAAGGTGATTGGACTCCCAGGAATGTAGTAATAAGTCTAAAATGAAATCTCGAAGCCGCGGAGGCGTTGTCATCACAATCTCTGCCACAATATGAATTATCGACTCAAATAAGGTGATTTTTGACCAATCAATAGCGCATTTTGAGGAGGCGTTGCCTTAGGCATTCTCTATATTTTTTATTTAATTAAATGAACATATGCATACTTCAAATCTGATACGCTCGACTGCGCGTTACCTATGTAAAATTCCCGCTGACGTATGCATCGCCACGTCTGAAGTAGCAATCAAGTTCAGATAATGAAGAGCATCTATCTGCTCGATTGACGCATCACTTAAAACAGATTTATCGTCCTGAAAATACAGTTTTTAAATTCATCACACAGGTCACCTCCCTGTCAAAACCTTCACCTTGACGCCACCAACATACATTATTACTGCCTTGTTGAGGTCGTTGTCGCTGTAAAGCTTGCGCGGCGTAGCTCGCAAAAAATCAGCAATAAACCGTGCAATTCGTCTCTGTAGCCAATCCGAGCGCTTGGGATGCATTATAGAGAAATTCGATTGGCTCAGAGACGTTCTCGGCAATAATCTATGTAACCGGCAATAATTGTTCCGCTACGTTATATAAGATCGGACCAAATTTTCTGAAGGCGCTGGCTTGAACAATCAACGTTCTTTGATAAATAAAATTCTATGATTCGACATTCACTCTCATTTGTTGTCAATGACACATCTCCAATCAATTCAAATTGGCATCGACTTCATACTGGGTCCTCCAGAAAGTTTGGTCCACCTAGGGTCGATCAAATGAATGACTTCAAAGATAAAATGTGTTGCAGAAAACCACTAGTCCAACAACATCGTGACGTCTCCAAGTGAAAAACAAAACCGGTGATTGTTTCCAGGCTCTACTAATCCACGATACGTGAACAAAAACGAAATAGTCTAATCTACAATTTACGAGAGAAACAATAATGTGTAGATCCGTAATATCTACAATGCTCCATCTGTGATGGTGTCGTAAAATGTACTTTTAGTGCCCGGCTGTCGATTAGTACAGCGTTCCTCAGCATGCCAGTGTTGTCTATGAGTCATTTTGTTTAAAAATTAAAAGTGATTTATTAATTTATAGTTAAAAATCTACACTAAAGAAATGTAGCCTGAATTTCGTATACCTATGTTCCTTGACAATCTTGCACATTCGTAAGCCGTCTTAATGGTTCACAATCACGGGTTTGAACACGTGATGAAATTCAACACTCCTTCTAAGTTTGTCGGGGCACATAGCAGATCGAAATTTCACACGTAAGTGCAATCTCCAATTACCATATGCATCTCGAAAACAATTCCATCATTAACTCGTAAAAAATCCAGTTATTCCAATTTAATATGTTTTCGCAATTCTTCCACTCGAGGTGCATCCAAACTTTTAGTTAGCAAGGCTGCAGCCATGTTCTAGGTGCCAATATGTTCTGGGTGTATACTTCCTTTCTTGACATAATCTTTCAGGAACTTCAACTTCACATCCACATGCTTGGTACTTACAGCACTCGCTCACTCTGGGGTTGCTTTATTGCAGCTTGATTATCGATTTTCAAAACTCACGCACTCCCAACACCTCTTTTCCACCCATTGCAGCCGCCACAAATTCGGCTTCAGCCGTGGATAAGGCCACCGTCTCCTGTTTCTTGCACATCCATCCAGCGATAATCCCATTCACAAAGGTTACGTTCGCGCTCACGCTCTTTCCTGTCGACCTTGTCCACAGCAAAAGTCTGCATCCCTATACCCAACAATTCTCAGCAGCACACTTTCATAGTTATCGTGTGTCAGCTTCAACTTTAAAGCTTTAGTTCCGTTTAGGTATCGTGCCACACGCTTCCACTTGCTATGGGTGTCCTTACAGGATTTGTTTTTTAACCCGTGTTTCTCGAGCATCTCCTCAATGGTTATCTCTTGGTCGATTCGGTAACCGTTGCCGGGATATCCTTGGTCCGCATACCGAGAAAATTTTCCTCATTGCCAAGATCATTCTGCTCGAGCACTTTCATATTATAAACAATTCTTCAACCGGTCATTCATTTGTTGCTGTAACCAACAAATCATCGACATACATGCCCACCAGAGTAGTGTCATCGTCACTTACGCGGACAAAACCACACCTGTTCGTCAAGCATTGACAAAAAATCATCTCAGCCATTGTCTTACGTATATGCTCATACCACAAACGTCCCGCCTGTTTGAGTTCGTAGAGATTTTTCTCAAGCTTTAGCATTAAATCTCGTGTGCAGTTCACCTCAAACATTTGTAAAAACTCACTTGAAATGACCGTCTTGGTGCACCGGCAGATGTATTTCAATTTTTTTCTGTCCCTGCTTTGGGTTATGCGCTCGGCATATCCCCATGTCAAGCGGGGACTTTCCAGACCAACTACATATTCAAATTATTTTCACGTTGTTTAGCTCCATCGTCGTGGAGAACGTAAAGAAATAATCTTCGCCAAAACCCTGCCTGTCCATACGAAGAAAGAGTCTGGCCTTGTACGGCTCCACCGTTCCACCCGCTCGTAACCAGGTCTTATAGACCCACTTTGTTGGTACAGGATTTTTGCCCTCTACCGTTTTCATCAATTTCTACGTTCTCAATTTCTCGAGAGAACAAATTTCGGCTTGCTCCAACAGCGTCCACTTCTCCGCTTGTGAGCTCGTGCGGGCCTCGTTGTAGTTCTTCGGGTCCGGTATCGCTGCCATTTTATCGTTTTCTTTGTCCGGAACCATTACTGCGAACGCGAACATAGCATCTCCGTCTGAATGCACTGTGCCATCTGAGAATTTCTTTGAACCTCGGACATCACGTTCATTCGGACTTTTTGGTGTCTCCTTCGATGTTCTATCCCCTCTGCTCTTGCTTTTTCCGGCCCTGTTCATCTCCACCTCTTTTCCAATATTTACCGGCTTCTTTGTTAGCACTTCTATGGGGGCCTTTCCGGTTTTGATTTGGTCAGACTGCGGTTGAGTATATAGGTGGCATACTCAGCCGCCTCCGTCCAGTAAGTACCCCCGATCCGAATATCATGCACCGAACTATGGTTCGGTTTATCCTTTCCGCCTTCCCGGTGGACGCAGGGGTTTCAGCATCTGTTGTTTGTCGCCGCACACCCGTCCTTTTGCCGAAAAGCTCAACATTCTTGAACTATTTACCTCCATCGGTTCGCAAAACGTGTATCCGGTATGAAAATCCATTTTCAAACCAGGCCAGAAAATATTCAAACATTTTCGCGGCCTTATCTCTTGTTGATGCCGCAAACAAACGCACGTAACTGGAAAAATGATCCACGAATGCCACTAGAAACCCACTATCCGCGCCTATTACGAGTCGTGTAAGATCGTTTAGGTCACTACAAATAACACCTCCGATTCTGTCAATCGGATAATTTAGGCCCGAATCGTTTTTGGGCTGATTTGACCGCACCTGCTTTCCCTCTGCACACGTTAGGCAGTTCGGGCGAGCAAAATTCGTAATATTTATTCCCAAATTCGATTTCTTCACCAATCCTTCGACCGAATCGTAATATATATGTCCGAGACGTGTGTGGAAATGATATAAGGATCCCTCCTGTAAATCCTTTCCGGTCTCATCGGTGATTACATTCATCACAATGTCTGCAAGCATTGATTGCATTGTCTCGGTGTCTGAAATTAGATGAAACCAAGTAATTAAACGTGAAAGAATACTTCGTTTTTCAACGTATCTTTCATTTTACGATCCTCAAAAGTACAACCCTTCTTTTTCAAACAACCTAGTGATATTTTTTTACGAGTTTAGGTACATAGTATACCTCGGTCAACGCGATGGTCGTGACCGGTTCTTCAGTACTCTTGAGCGTTACTGTCCCCACTTTGATAGCGCTCAACACCCCTCCACCGGGAAGAATCAACCCATCTCGAACACCGCAATCCTTCGCATTTTCCAGTTATCTTGGATCACCTTCAAGGTGCCGACTCGCACCACTGTCGACATTTCATTTTCTATTCCATTAGTCTTCGTGGGCACCGTGCGTTTGCCCATCGTTGCGAGAACAAAAGGTCGCACAGGGTCATGGTATTCTTTCCGGTTTCCACCACCGTTTTTTCGGGCATATTTTCGTTTCGTTTGTTGGGGACAATATCTCCTAATATGTCCTTCATTCCTACAGTCAAAACAAACTTTCTGGCTCTTGCCCTCTGTCCCGTTGTTCACAAACATTCTTTGACTTTTTTAGGTCTTCTTCCATTATATTGGATAGCTTGCGCCATGGCTACCAATTCCTGGGCGGGTTGTACGTAGTCCTGCTTTAGGGGATTATATCGCTTCATTAGGACCACCTTCACGCTGGGTGCCGCATACTTCACAATGTTCTCAACAACCAACTTGTCCGAGAGCGAGCTCTCTCGTGCCGATGCAACCTAGTAAAGCAAGTGCTCCGTCCAAGACCGCGTAGGGTCTTTTTCAGCGGCAAACATTGCCGAAGCTTGGTGATTGGACAAATTAACCTTGAAATCGTTATTCATTTGCTCCAAAATTGCATATAGTGTCGGTGTCATCGCCCACCACACTCTAATATTCGCTTGGAAATATTGCAAAGTCATGCCCTCGAGGTGCTCCCCTAACTTATATACCTTCGGTCTTTCATTCCATTGAAATTCAGACGTCAGCTGCGCTATTTCCATGACCTCTAGGAACTGGAAAGCCCACTGCTTGAAACCTTCTCCAGCCCTTTGTAAGTTTCGATACTATTGAAGTTATATATGGTGAGCTTCGCAAGCTTCACACAATACGGCATCCCCAAATGCTCGATATTCACAGTTCCATCGGGTAACTCACCCGCTTGTCCCAGGTTTACGGGAGCACCTTCTTGTCCCAGGTTTACGGGAGCACCTTCTTGTCCCACTTTCAAAATCCTCGGCTCACCTAGGCCTATCGTCTGCCCTTCTCAGATCTACCAGGGTCATCCTTCATGCAAACGGCCCATGATTTTGCAAACGTTTTCCGAAAACGTTTTAGGAGCACGTCTGGCTCAAAGCCGCGTCGCTCGTCCTCCATCTTCTCGAGCCTCTTGTCGATCTTTTGCATAAAATCAATCATGCCACTTATGACCTCAGCCATCCGATCTTCCTTTTCATTCGCCATGGTCGCAGTGTACGCCTCCGAGTCAATTTTTCCACTCCGTGAAGTAAAAATAAAACAGTAACTTTCAAAAAGACTCTGTCTTCCTCCGGATCGCTGTGCTAATAAACAGCCGGGCCCTGCAAGTACATTTTACGACACCATCACAAAAGGAGCATTGTGGATATTAACGGATCTACACATTATTTTTTCTCTCGTAAATTGTGGATTAGACTATTTCGTTTACGTTTACGTACCATGGATGTGTGGAGCCTGGAAAACACTCACCGGTTTTCGTTTTCCACTTGGAGACGTCACGTTGTTGTTGTATCAGTGGTTTTCTGCAACTCTGCAACAGGTTGTGAGCCCAAAGTCGACGGGTATATTCAGTTCGAATTTCATACTGTTTTTGAATATTACTGCAAAAATTGACTTTGCGAAGTACAACGTTATTTCGGTAATTTTTAATTTTTGGTGAAAGTAAATTGAGTTCGATACCTATTTTTACTAATATCCATTTCAAATTTAGTCACGAGAAGTTCTGGTACGGTCCCATAATATATGTAACTAACAACTCACTTCGCATGCATGGATGCATATGCTAGAAACTAATCACTTCTTTATATTTTATACTACCTACGTCCCTGTTTCTGTTAGCCTTGGGTCTTAGGAAGTTTTCGCATCGATTTTATCAATATGACGCTTACGCTTTTTTGTGGAGTTTTGACATGGAACCCGCTACCATTGAACAGGTTATGAGCCCAAATGAAGGTGAAAAAATTGATGACAAGAAGCCCAAGGAGGCCACTCAAACAGGTTTTGGGGTAGAAAGAGCAATGCTTCTGGAAATGCTACAAAAAATTACGGATCGTTTAGACAAATTGGAGTCGACGAACCAAAACATTGAAGATTATGGGTTTAATAACTCTACGAAGCTGGGTACTAGGATGCGCATGACATCCTTTGATAGTACGCCCGAAAAGAAGCCTTTTGCATACGAAGATAACTTCATAAATATCAACGAAGCAAGACCAGCGGCACAGAACTACAATCCAGCACCTGGTCAAGGATATAATGCGCTTGAAATGAGAGCGCCGCCAATTCTCGATTACAATCCAGCACCGCCCCAAATGTTAAAGACACCATCTGCCAAGAACTGCAAGTTATCGATCTAAATTTTCGAACGAAAAGAAGTGTATCGCGGACTTAGAGCTGGATTTAAGGAATGGGGGACAGGATTCATCCACGAAGTGTCTATTGCTGTGTCCTCGTGCTGTTATGTATGGAGCGAAGAGATCGAAGTGGATCTCTTGGTAATGCGGAAAAGTACTATAACAGGCCAGTTGGTTTTTGGTGGAAAGAACACCCAACATTGGTGCACGTGATGACCAAAATGCTGAATGACTTTCACACGACGATCACGCCCGCACAGTCAGTAAAATTATTCACGAGTATAAAGCACCCTAGAAGAAGTTGGAACGAGCATTACCTGTATTTAGTGGCGATTTCCGAAGCCGTCAGAGGAAGTAAAAGTTTGGTACTCGAGAACGGCGTTTATTACGCATCGCCCGAAATAAAAATGATACTTATGGCAAAGTATAGCCATACGAGAACAGATGTTTTAAGGCAAGTCGAAGAACTGTGTCAATTCACCGCTGGTTTTGAAAACGAAAACAAAAACCCGAAACAAGTTGGAAGGGAATCGGTGAGCTATCTGGAAGATAAACCGAAGCTAAAAAATGCGAAAAAGTAGGCCATGTGCAAAAAATATGCCGAAGCAGAAACGGCAACACCAAAAAGGTAGATTTCACGCTTATTATCTCGTCAGGTTGCAAAGAAGTAAGTAAATTTAAGTGGATTTTAGACTATGAATCTCGTGAATAGCCCCAGCTTCCTACAAGACGCAAAAATTGTTAATGGTACCTGTTTTCAAGTAGATGGGAAAACATTGATCGTTTCGAAAAAGGGCTGGATACAGATACAAGGAAAAGCTGGAGAAATTACAAACAATATCTTGACTAAAAAGTATATTACGTCGAAAATCTCGCTAGGAACATTATTTGTTATGGTCTCTTGGAAGTAAAGGGGTGCAAAATGGTTTACAGGTACGGGAGAAGACTAATGATCCATCGGGCAACGAACAAACCCATCTTGGACATAAAAAAATCAACAAGGTATTTTCAGTTGACATCAAGTTGGATATACCATTGGAAACCGATGAAATTACAGTGTTTTTGATAACGGAAGCAAGTGAAAAGGAAATTGAAAATCGACCAGACATCCAAAGGGGGTCCCTCATGCACTTTCACTCAAGACTGGGGCATCTGAACTACGATACAGTCAAAAACTACCAAAGGACCCGAAGAGTGGCATTGAATTGACGGAAACAACAAGATGAAAACTGTTTGACGTGCGCCCAAGGCAAGCAAACAAAAACTCCAGATCTAAAAGAGACAGTGGAAATAACGCGCCTACGGACAGGGTAGGTGGAGTCATTTGTTCAGACCTAAAAGGTCTGACCACTCCCAAAGACAGATTTGGGAATCGATACATGATAAACTTGCCGATTGAAAGTCCAATTACGTAAGGGTTTTGTTGGCGAAAGCAAAGGACGTCGCGGCTTAAACGTTTGAACATTTTCTGTCTTATTTCGAACGGCAGTATAATTGTAAGATTTACGTGTTAAAGACCGACGGAGGCGAAGAATACAAGAATCTCGATGGATTTAGCAAAAATACAGGGATTTCCGTACAAATAAGTGAAACTGGAAACCAGTCGAGCAATATAAAAGTGAAGCGAATGCACCGAACCATTATCAACATGGTTCTGTGCGAGATTTTCTCGTGTGGATTAAGTTTAGCATTTTTGGGTGACGCGGTTCAATATGCTGCACACATAATCAACAGAAGCCATACACGTGCAAACGCAAAAAGGGCGTCCTCTATTAAAGTACTCACTGGAAAGGTTCCGCCTCTTGGAGATATAGTGGCTTTTGGATCGCCATGCACAGTATACCGGAACCCCGGTAAAAATTCGCTTGCGAATAGGGCCCAGGAGGGAATTATCGTTGGAAAAAGCGAGGAAATTAAAAGATTCAAGGTCCTGCTAAAACTGGAGCGCAAAGTGGTCACATAAAAAAACATCGAAACGCTAGACCAAGCGCAGAACAAACAGGTCAAGAAAAAATTACCCGAGATTCAAGAGTTAAAGGGCGACAGCGCAAGATGTCACTGAAGCGCAAGAAAAAACAAAGTAGAAAAAATAAGAAGATAAAAAGACCTGGGAACGCGAAAGAAATATAACGAAAGCCTACGCAAGAAAAGAAAACCAAGCATCGAATAGTGCAGATCGTGACGTGTTTGAAGAGCAAATGCCTGACGATCAAAGAACGTGTTTGAAGAGCAAGCGCCTGACGATCAAGAGACAATGAATACGATCACTGAAGTAGACCCAAGAAACTTCACGCAAGCCATAAACATGGATAAACGGAAGATTGCGATTCAAGAAGAAATACAGGCTCTTGAAAATAATAACATGAGGAAAATTGTGGACATACCAGAGGACTGCAAACAACTGGACACGAAATGGTTTTTTAAAACCAAACTGGATGAAAATGGAAATATCGAGAGATATGAGGCAAGACTCGTCGCGTGCGGCAACGAGCAAAGGTTCCGCATAGATTTTACTCTCGCCGCGGTAATAGAGATGAGTACCGTAAATATGTTTCTCACTCTAGCATACAAATGCATAGCATATAAATATTATAATCACTCTAGCATACAAGTGGAAAGTCCCCGCCAGTTATGGAGACATCCTGAATGCCTATGTCAAGGCAAGTGAAAGTGAACACGACATTTTTCTGTTTTTACCGAAGGGCATGGACGTGAAGGAAGATTTTTCGAAAGACGAAAAGGACAAGGTAAAAGTTTGGAAACTGAAGAAAACTTTGTACGGCTTAAAACAAGCAGGACACCGGTGGAACAAGTTACTGCACGAAAAACGAATGACCCTGGGATTCCAGCAGTGTATCACCGACATGTGTTTGTATTTCACGAACAACCAAGATGGAATCACGATAGTTGGGGTCTACGTAGACGACCTACCAGTCACCGGAACCAACATTACTGTGGTGAAAACGTTTTTTTTTTCTTGACATGAGAATGCTGGAGATAAAAGATCTTGGAAAAGTCTCTAATTTCTAGGGATGCGTGTCATTTATGATGACATCAAGGGGTACTCACCCAATCAAGAAATTATGATCGACAACCTATTGAGAGATTTTGATTTAGTGGAGGCTAACCCACTAAAGGTGCGTATATCCTTGAAATACGAAGATCAGAACCTACAAGACAACGAAGTACTACCGAAAACTGGAAATATATCCATCAAAGTCTTTTAATCGTTGGTCGACAGCCTTCTATGGATAACACGTTGCACTAGACCGGACATATCATTTGCAGATCATTAGGCACCCGACGAACGCATGCGCCAGAAATGATCGATTGGAATCCGGTTAAGCGTATTGCAAAATACCTGAAAGGAACGAAGAATTAAAAGAAAACTTTGTATACCTATGTTCCTTGACAGTCTTGCACATTCGTAAGTCATCTTAGTGGTTCACAATCACGACTGAACACGCGATTGCGCTGTCCTGACAATTTTTTTTGTCGGCAGATCGACAAGCATATCGAACATGTCTGCGCTACCTGAATCGTTCTCTTTCGTAGAAAAAGAACCGGATTTCACTACTTCTTCTTTGTTTATTATCAAATCCACCGTAAGAGAAATCGTTTCCAAATTTGGTCGGCTTCGTTCGTGTACATCCGATTAAATGCTCGTCATAGTGTTCGCACGATCAAAAAGCGCAAGAAACGTAAAACATCACTCTCACTTTTAACAGTGCCCTGTGCTTCCAATCTATTGGGCATGATAATCATTGTCGCGTCCAAAAGATACTTTTCAACAAGTAAACACGCTCAAAGATCTGAAACCAAAACATTAAGCGCCTGCAATCGTCAACTGGTGATCGCCATCTTGTAAAAAAACATTCAGGTGCGCTTTCGGTTTCAAGACTATTTGCCATTGTCTAGATGTTAAACAACCAGAGGAACAGCGGTTTACTCCACATTCTGTCATCCAATTGTTGTCGTATATTGATTACAATTAGTTTAATGTCTTGCAATGAACTCGCAGGACATTAAACTCAAAGATTGGTGTTACAAGCACGATATGTGCCCGGTTGATACAATTCTCGTGCCACATCATTTTCATCTATCTCAGCGTGAACCAATTTGCGTATCTTTCAAGTACTGCCGAGAATCGGTAGCGCAATCACTTCTGCAATAACTCTGGCTTCACTTATATCGCAGCTGCTTAGCACGACATTGGACCATGTCGTTTTTCTTAGCTAACTAGCAGTGTTACCGACCCCGTAGCCCAACCACCTCACGTGTGGATAAAATTCAAAAGAATGACGCGCTTTGCTACTGGATTCTCTTCATGGGCAAACAAGCGCATGAAAAGACTATGCACCTAATCCAATGCCAGTTGCAAGAGGCTGTTCACTACATACTTCTTCGTGTATCAAGTCATCATTAAGGGACGGAATCGGCTGTTGTTGATGTTAAATCAGTATATCACTTCCAAATCTTATCATAACAAATGTTTTTAATTACTTTACTATTTTTATTCCTTTACATCAAATATTCCTTTACATCAAATATTCCTTTACATGAAATATTCCTTTACATGATGTGACCTCTTCAGGTCCAGTAATCTAGGAAGTCTAACTCACTCTGTTTGATAATACACTTTTACTTTTACTTTCTACTTCCCAAGTCAGTCCTTCTCCATCAACAGGTTATGAGCCCAACGCAAGCCTCTTCGACCCACGACTTTCCCCGACTCGTCGGCGCAAGGAATTACCCGGTCTGGAAGACTCGGGTTGAAGCCTCTCTCGACGGCAAGGGCCTTCGTGGCTTTATCAAGACGCCGGACTACCAAGGAGACTCTTAAGGTGATGAGTCTGACGTCGACTTCGACGACGAGGATCTCAACCCGGCCGCATGTAACCCGGTTGAGGCGCCTACGCAGTCCGAGCATGAAGAGAACACCATCCAGGACGATGACTTGGACATGGAGACCGAAGATCAAGACGACGACAACATGAGTATTACGGGTGAAGACACGGCGCCAATGCTTGGAGAAGTTCCGATGCCTGCTGCGCTATTGAAGACCTCCAAGAAGAAGAAAACCAAGCTCTCGTTGAAGGAGATTTGCCGTGGACGTCGCCTCTAGCGTGCATTTCTGATCAAGACGATCGGTGACAAGCACACCGCTTCACTGTACATACTGCGGCGCAAATATCAAGACATTAAGCGCTGACATCTACTGCAGCGTGATCTCGTTAACGGCTGTGTGAAGGAGGACACCATCCTCCCAGCCAACTTTGTTCTCCGCGCTGTTCCTGACTTCCAGTCGAGTGAAACAGACGCACCACGTGGTCCAGTCCGAAACCATCCGTATGGAGGTCGAGGAGCTACTGGCCGTAGACGTGGAAGTGGTCAGATGCGACCCCGTCCTACCACTATGTCGAACCAGCACATTGCTGATGGATTCGACAAGGACGGTAACAAAATCGATCCGGACGCTCTTCTCAAAGCCAAACGTTCTCGAGAGACGTACCAGAAGGCGATTAATGCTGATCACGCCATGATCGCCATGACTACGACGATCGAACCGGTCATGAGTCTCTCGGCTGTCTCATCCAGCCTTGAGCAGACTTGGACTGTTGATTCTGGTTGTACCCGCCAAGTTGTATACCAACCGGCGTGGTTTACTATTATGAAAGACGCCAGTGGCGATATTACTGTCGGTGGTAGAAACAAAATCCCCATCCGAGGTGTCGGTACCATCTATTTTTTCGGTTGCCGATTCCAAGGGCACCATGTGCTTAACGATGTGTTTTTTTGCGCTTGAACTTCGGTTCAATCTTCTCTCTGTGTCAAAAGCCGTGGAAGATGACTTTAAACTTTCGTTTGAGGATAGGCAGTGCAACATTTTTCATGCGCACCGTTTTTAAGGTGATTGCGAAACTAGATCCTGCAACAGGACTCTACCAGTTTACTGCGATGCCTTCCTCCCACATGGTGTTGCTGCTATGGCACACTCGCGTGAAATGCTCACAAACGCATGGGTCATATTAACTTCCACTTGTTACAGGAAATGTTTAAGCGTGGTGAGATCCCAGGTATACGCCTGACGGACTCCATTTATTGTTTTGTTCAACTTGTGCGTATGCTAAGTCCCATAAGACATATTTTAATAAACACCCTGTTGAACGTTCTACTTATCTATTACAACGTGTTCATTCAGATATATGTGGTCCGATTCCAGTGAAAATACTCACAGGATGTCGTTACTTTCTTACTATATTGACGACTACTCCCTCTTTGGGTACATATATTGGCTTCTTTGATGGTGTTCTGTGCTATATAGCCGTCTATGTTGATGACCTTCTCATCATGACTTCAAAGCCTAAGACCATCACTCACATCAAATCTGCCCTCCTCACCCACTTTAAGATGTCAGATTTGGGGGAGGCTGCGTTTCTGCTTGGCTGGTCTATTGTTCGAAATCGAAGTACTCGAACGATCAGGTTGCATCAGGCAAAATATGCACAAACTATCCTAGAACGCTTCAATCATGTCGATTCTAATCCAGTTGGGATGCCACTTCGTACAAGAGAAAACAGAGCAAAAAAGTCATTGAGTTAAAGTCCTGCAGCACAAAAGACTTGGCAGCAGATATATTCACCAAACCGTTAGCACGGCCTGTGTTTATGCATTTGCGAAACATGATACATGTTGCCGATATTCAGGCCAAGTAATATTCTTCATAATATAACATCGATTATAGCAATTATTTTAATAATATTAAATATATCCTAATTGGCTAAAATACGATAAGGACTTCAACATCGAAATCTCATACTGTGGCAAAAGTATTCTTAATATTGAGGTGTGTCGAATATAACTTACTTTCCATTAATAAACAGCGTAACTGTGGCTGTTACGCTGTTATATATGCTCAAGGGGGGATATTATGTGGTTTTGCTTCTATTTATTGACCGGGGAATGGTATACATCCTTTTATTATTATTACTTATTATTATTCATATTATACTATACTATTATTATTATTATTTTATTAAATGAATTTATATTTTTGTACCCGATACATCAATGCCCCTTCTACAGACTTAAGCCGCACACTGATGCGATGTGCGCAAAGTCTAGCAGGAAGGGACATGAGCACGGCACTCCACATTGAGATGTCCCGCTCAAGCATTGCCACTACCTACGGCAGAGACCGAATCGGCACCCGTCCTCGGTTCTCTGCCAGGCGATGTGCGAAAATCTGCACGATTGTGTTCGTCTCTTTTATCTTACCTGTCTGCTAATAGAACTATGCATAGCATAGGCTAAAATACAGTGGAAAGGCGGGTTTAACTTTTGCTTGCCTGTCTGATCGCATTTGAACTACTGTAACTTTAAGTTACCGGTATATGCTATTACATGTATTATTACTTCGAAGTATTACTTATTAAAATTATTCCTTTTTTATACGGTATACTTATAAATTAGTCTGTCACAGACAAATTCTGAACATACCTTAAATAGTCTGTATACATGTGTATATATCAATAATTATACGAACAAAAAGGACGGAAAAGAACAACAGATGAAACGGTCGTAAGAACCTCACAAAAACCGGGCCGTGAGATACAGATTCAGGGAGGCTGTTGATGTTAAATCAGTATATCACTTCCAAATCTTATCATAACAAATGTTTTAATTACTTTACTATTTTTATTCCTTTACATCAAATATTCCTTTACATCAAGTATTCCTTTACATTAAATATTCCTTTACATGATGTGGCCTCTTCAGGTCCAGTAATCTAGGAAGTCTAACTCACTCTGTTTGATAATACACTTTTACTTTTACCTTCTACTCCTCAAGTCAGTCCTTCTTCATCAACAGAAAGCAACGAAACTCCCACATGTATTTAATGGGAGCTACTTGATGGAAAGTAGGACTGTACTCACTTGGACACTTCTTGCGTCGATAGCCTGGACACCTATTAGTGTGTCCCGCTGTAACGTATACGCTTGAGAACTCTTGGTCGAACATTTTTTAAAGTAATATGAAGGCGCCCTTTTAATCATAATTAAAAGGGCGCCTTTTATAGATCCGTACTATACAATTTGAGGTTCGACACAGTGTATAATACAGTATTAATACAGTATTAATACAAAATTACCGTAAAAGTCGGGTTAAGTGGGACACACGGATCAAATTGGACACGACAATCTGTATTGTTGGTAATTCACCGGTCATCTGGTTTTGTGATAGTCCACAACATGTCCTATGATAGGACATGTTGTGGTGCTTATTACTGCCGTAGTAACCCATTAGAACGGATAAAAAGAAGAGAGGGAAGCCCATCCATCGACAAAAAGAGGATGAAGGGCATGCATTTTAGCGGAGGCAGTTCAGTTGTGGTGAAATTGTGAGTTGAAAAAGGTTATCAGTACAAATCTGCATATCTTAATATTTGATGTTGTTTGAATGAAGTGATTTGTCCTTCTAAGTAGAATTAAAGTATTGTTTAAAGTAGTGAGTGATATCAAACAGATGAAATGATAAACACATACATATGTGTTTATCATTTCATCTTACCTCTTGTAATACTTGGGCTTAATACTCTATAAAAGCTATTTCTACGCTAGTTTAGGGTGTCCTAGGGGTGTAGAATGGGTTTACACTTCAAACCTTACAGTCGATTCCTGTCTATCTAGCACGAAAAGAAAAAAATACGTTAAATACGTATGTATTTTAAATGCTGTATAATACGTCTGTATAATACAGTGTATTATGCAGACGTTTGATACATACGGATCTATAGCGCCTTTAGAATCACCCCCATACGTTCGAAAATGGTACACTGTGCCGTCAAAGTATAGTCGCTTAACGTCAGGTATCATTAGATAACCTTAGTGAGAAGTTGCCTATTTGTGAGCTGAACGGAAATTATATGCATTTTGCTGGGCGGGGCTATTCCGTACCATGCTTTTTACTATTCCGTACCCCAGGATCGTGGAAATTTTTTATTTGCCTTTTATTGGTCATAATAAAAGCATTTACAGATTAATTGTCCAAGTGAAAAATCCTGTCATGTCCGTCAAAAATAGATATTGAGCATTCTATAGCTTAGCTTTACCAACCATGCCCGGCACACACATCGACAACGACGTTGCACCAGAAAAATTGCTCATCAATTTAAACACCAACCGAACAGTCAATATCACGTCGTACATTTCGACAATCCAATCGATTGTTCAAGCACTTGGATACCGTCAAATCTCTGTCCTCATTAGTCTCCATACGTTAGACCCCAAGAAATCAGGCGGTGCCTGGTTTAGCAAAGAATTGGATGTGAGTGAAGCTCTATTCTTGAAAGCAGTTGACATTTTATCTCAAAACTTGTGCATGTCCAAGTACTGGAACATTATTGGCCTCGATCTGAAGAATGAACCACACGAATGTTCGTGGGGAGGCGCCGCTCCAGACTGGCAAAAGGGGGCCTCGTTAATTGGGAATCGCATGCTCGAAGGCTGTCCGTGTTTGTTGATAGGTATTGCTGGGTCAGGGCGGTGACGCTTGGTAGTAGGACAAATATCTACTATGATTGATGGGGTGCTGGTCTCGAGAACGAATCCTCCAGTGCTTAACAAGCAGAATAAAGTCGTCTGGGCGCCTCATTACTATAATACAGGCGTGTATCCTGCCTGGTATCACTATACCTCAACATCTGCCCAAGAGGCTTCAGGTGCATTCAAGACATATGTTGAACTCGATGGTGAGACGTTAAGGTATAATGTCGAGAAGACAATGGACGCCATGTTTGGCTATTTGCTTCAAGCGCACAAGACTTCTGCCATGGTCATGGGCGAATTTGCCCGGTTGTATAGTAAAGACGCACATCCGTTAAAGACTACGAAGCGGATGACAGATTTTACAGTCCAAGTGATGCTGAAAGAAGGATATGCGGGTGCTTATATGTGGTCGTTATACCCCGAGAGTGCGTATCAATACAATCCTGCCGATACTTTTGGCCACTTCACAGAAGGTCTGTTACAAGATGGCTGGTTAGCACCAAACAACGAGATTCTCAAAGGGAAGGCAGCTATAGACGCAATCAAGGATATCAAGAGGTTTCCATGGTTTCCAGTAAAGAAATAGCTCGTAAAAACAGAATAAAATTTACTTGGTAACACCACAGCAAGTCGTAAACAGACATGTCTAGTTCGCGCTCTAGCTCCAAAGGCCTTGGCAATTGTCACGTTCTTAATCAGTTTAGAGCAATTAAGATGAGTGAACCTCTATCGTCTCTTGTTCTTTTTGCAATCACTTCATCTTCTTCTTGCTGATATCTCACCCCCACCTGTTTCCAAGACGTCCTTTTAAAGACGTAGAGTGTGTGGCGCCTGTCCGGCAGTCGTTTCGTCAAACGTTCTGAGTCGCTCTCTCTCTGCCTGGCCGCCCCTCTACGTCCATCGTCTCACTCGAGATTCTGCCCTTAAAAACTCACTACCATGGAAGTATCTCGACCAGCTACAACTACGACAACGACTGATTCGATGGCGGCGAATCCTCCTACGACTGCAGCATGGCGTGCCTGGGATTTGTCACTCCGACAATTAATCTGTAAATGCTTTAATCAAAGGCAAATAAAAAATTTCCACGATCTTGGGGTACGGAAGCATGGTACGGAATAGCCCCGCCCTGATTTGGGTCCTGGTTCTGACATTTTTTACCCGTCCAACGCTCAACTGCCCAGTGCGGCAGGTTTGCGGGAGTTGCTAAGGAGCAGGC